>NW_017547301.1:488253-580589 GCF_001854935.1 Bemisia tabaci
ATTCCATTTACCACCGTAAGTCTGTTTTAACTTCTTCAGCGGGGACTGAATTTTGAAATTGATAGACAAAGCGATGAACATAGAAGATATAGGGAACATAGAGCGATCCTATTGGTTGAAATGAGTGGTTCCTACATACTAGGGGAGGTAAAGATGGACTAACTACAGGGTCTCTCAAGGGTTGCCATTGATAGGTCTACTAACCTCCTTTATCCATTGCAACCACCCTCTTTCACAAATATATGTAGGATCGCTTTATTTTCAGTTTGTCTTCTATATCTATCAATTTCAATAATCAGCCCGCTGTGTTGCTCGTGGCGTTGAATTTACTAAGAAGAAGCGCGATTGTAGAAAAAGAGGGTTGGGGCGGAGGATACAAAATACAAGGGATGTATAATTAGAAAGGGTGCAAAGGTAATGGATGAAGAGAGCACAACGCCCACTTTCTTTGGAGCTGAGCGCATTCCGAACTCTGATGCTGAGGAGAGATGAGAGGAGGAGGACAGGTTTCTCTTTCTCGTGCGTTGACAGACACTTCTTCCGAAGGAACTACTTAATAAACTTTTTGAGGTCAAGAGGTCTTCAACTCATTGCAACTCGTGCACGTTTCAATAGTTCTTCAGTGCTTTTTTCCCTTCTTTTTTGCCAATTATCGCTGTGTTTACAGCTCATCCGGACGAGTCTAGAGCTAGTTTGTATCAGTCGATCGAACTGTTATTAATCGATGTACTTTGTAAATTTTCCCGATTGACGCTCCTCTAACTATAGCACCGCGTTTCAAACGGACGTATTTTCTGCCGAACGGAACCACAGACGAGTGAGAGAGATGGGGTGTGCTCGTTAAAGCTACATAAGAAACAATGTAAAAGTGGACGTGGTTCCCGTTGGAGAAATGGGAAAGCGGGATTTTACATTCTGTTAAACGGAAATATGTGCCGACTGAATGCTGCACTCATGACCTATGGGCATGGCATAAGAGCCTTGTGGACAGGGCTCATGAGATAATACGGCGGTAGGGCAACCGCGGCGGTCGCCGACGAACGTCACTGGTGTTTTATAATTCCCATTCATTCTTATGTCACCCTCGACTAACGAGCACACCCCTTCTTTCTCACCTGTCTCTGGTTCCGTTTGACAGAAATACGCAAAAATGACCGTTTCAAAGAACCAGCATTGTAATCTTTTCGACATTTAAAAAAAAAAAAAAAAAAAAACCTAGGGAGAGAAAGGGGGCACGAAGGGAAAGACAACGAAGATAGATAACGAGAAAGAGGGAAATTCTGGTTGAAAATTGCTCGTCACTGTTCGTAACGTCAAACAACTTTGATCTTTCCGTTTATTTTCTGCGTCAATTCTTTGTCACTCTCAGACAGTGAATAACAAATATTTACCGTCAGCGGAGAAATTCATATTATTTTTGAGAATTTCCGATCAACGAGCGCTTTCCTTTCGAATTCAGTTCGGCAACAGGATGCGACGATGGGAGTTGCAATCCCATATGTTGACGGTGATCTAATTCTCCTCCACAGTTTCACGAGCTCCACGTAAGCGCAATTTATGCGGGTCTTACAGTTAGCGCTCCTGCTAGGGTCGCGACGTGTTCGCGAGCAAATGAAACAAAACAGTCACTCGTTTGTCTTATTTTTATGTAGGAAACGGATGTAAACAAGTTTTATGCGGTGGTTGTTCATGTCACTAAGCATAGCGCAACATTCTATTGCATCGCATCTTTTCTCTCGGAAGGATAAAAAGCCTGGAGTTCCTCTGTAAACATCGGAGGTTCACACAGCGCGACGGAAGAACAGGTGCATCGTATGCTCCTGTTTATGCAGTTGTTTTTTTTTATTCTAAAACTTAATGCCGTTTACTTAGCTTCGCTGTGCTTTTGCAATCAAAATAAGTACATAATATTTGATTCGCGAAGGGGTGAATTAGGATTTGGAAACATGAGGGAAAATAATTTTGCAAAAAATGATTGCACTAGAAATAATAAGATTTATCTGGCATCATAAATTAAGTGAAATGACGAAAAAGAGATGTTTCAAAAATTGTTTTTTCTGAATGTAAAAAGTTAGAGGAAAATGATCTCGAAATACTGATTTTCTGGAGCGTAATTGCTATGGATCATGTAGAGAGCTAGTTCGTTCTAATATGCAGTCATGGTTCCCGTATCGAAGTTTCATGCTATGCGTGTTTCGTCTGCCGAATAATTACTGCACGAGTTTTAATGTTACTTGAAATTCTCGGTCATTGTACCTCCTCAATTCTAGGCATTGATTTATGCTTAGATTTTGTATTTTCAGCTTGCTGCATTAACTTGCTAAGTTTCTCCAATAAAATAATTAACCGACTAACTACTTCATTCGTCAAATTTTAGAGTATATATTTATCTTCTCAAATTTCGGTGGTTTATCAGTTGTAGTGTATAATTAGAGAAATTTTATATTAGGGTTGTAAAACTTCATCGCACTGAAAAAAGTATGGTTTGAGGTACAGTATGAGGCAATCACAAATTAACAGACTCTCTAGCATGCTGTAATCGCATTCGCTAAAGAGTATGGTATAAGCTATACCAGATGTATGATTATTTTTACCCTACAGTTCCACTGTGCCAAAAATCTGGTAGACTTATGGCAGACTTCATCATACTTCTGGTATAATTTGCCATCCTTTTTTTCAGTGCTCAGTTGGGGGATCCAGCTACGAAACTTTCTGATAGACTCTCATTTATAAGTCTGTAATTCTATGGTGAGAGGAAAGAAAATATATTATATTAATAATTTCGTCAGTTCTGTATTCATTGATTTTCTGTTTGCAATACAAATTTCATTACACGTACAAAAAGAAAAAGTTTTGGACCAACTTACAAAACATTTCGCCCAACCTTACGTTGTAAAAGCAAAAACAATTGAAATCGGATAAAGCGACATGTATGTCAACAAATGGTTTATTTCACATGCAGATTACACAATGCGATGGTTACAGAATAATTAGCGTTGACATGAATGTCAACAAATTACAGTAAATAAAGAAAGTGTATATACACTGATCTCACATTTAAATTGGCCTCTTCGAATTTTTTATTACATCAATAAAATACGATGGAACCTGGAAAGCACGACACTTTATTTGGTACATGAGAAACAATTAGTTACAAATAATTATTTTGTTATCATGCGGTTACAACTTGGTTGACAGGTGAGCGCTTTCAATCAGAGATATCAGAAAAAACGTTCGTAACTTTTCGTTATGGAATTTTTATACCAACGTTTTAGTGAGTCCATGTGGAGAAAAAAAAAACTTGACATAATTATAACACAGAAAATGCGATACTTACCGAGAATTATATTACTGTATATATAAATAGAATACTCTGAAAAAAACATTATAAAAACGGGTATAGAATCAATCAATATGTATACGTATGTATACAAAGGCGCAAAAACGATAAAAAAATATTCATGCAAAATTCAAGTTTTAACTTACGATAATCAAGAACGCAACCCAGAGGTAGGCATAAGAAAATTGCCTGGTTTAATCTACAAGCCCTTACCTGAAACAGAAGAGCAGATTTAATGAATAATATATTTCAGGGTAAAGCTTGTAATGTACATCAAATGAGAGGCATGAAGACAGCATCATCAATTTTTATGAAATTATTAAAAATTTAAAATTAAAAATAGTGGCCCAGTAAAACGTTAAAACAAACTCTGACAGAAAATGAAACCTAGTGGTTTAGAGAGTTTATAGTGATTATTTGAAACTAAAAGCTTAACAGTGCCCAAATGTCTTCCGCAAGTTTTAATGTTAGGAATGAATTTCGAACTATCTCTATATGCTCATCGCGATTTTTGTGCCACTTTCCATGAAAATTAATTAAGACAGTAAGTTGGAATTTTTTAGCCAACGTGCGTTCATAATCAGCGTTAAGCTGAAACTCTCAGACCAGAGGAAAAAAGCTCATATGACTACGATTTTCCCTCAAAAAGATACGCTGTTCAATCTAACACTAAATAGTTCAAACTTACTGTCTTACGCCTCGTGCGTCTACCGCAATCCGTTTCCGAAAAGGAATTATTTTCCTCGCCCTAGCAAAAGCTCGCAATAGACCTACCTCTCAACCAATTTTGCTTAGATTTGACAGCGGTGCATAGCGAACGAAACAAATCAGAAGTATTAAAGTCGTCCATTTTTATAATTTGTTTGTGACATCTGCCGCGACGGTTTGACGGGAAGTCAAGCACATACCGCGCCGCGATATGACACCCTTGATACCTGAACGTAGCATTCAAACAGCCCTAAATTTCCACGTGTCAAAGTTCCTACCCGTGCCGGCAGCGATTCCTTCGGTTCCAAATCCAACTGCTACATTTGAGAATAAGGAGTTATTCATTTTAGGCCCGAAGTCCAAAGTTACGAGCAGTGAGGCACAGATGCCTCTGTATGCCGTTGCTTTTTAGTTGGTTTTGTACACTGGGTTGCTTCCATCCTAATTAAACAGTTGAATTACTTTATTTCCACCTGGCTGAAAATATTACCAAAACGTGGAATTGAATCGGGCACTGAAAAAAAAAGATGTTCCACTAAAGTATTATGATGATTTTGAATTGGCTGACGATTTGTCATCTTGGATCTAGTTGGATTCCTCTGTAGGAACAGGAGTTTTTCCTGCTAGGATGAACGCTGAATGCTTGGGAAATACTAATGCTGTACCAAAAAGTAACTTAAATTAAGCTGCACCATTCTTGATTCAAGAAAAAATATTTCGTGGCGGAAAATGGAATATTTTTCTTTGTAAGTATGCTAAAAACACGTGCCCCGCGGGTTGAATAGGGCCGATAATTACGAGCTTTAGACATAGATCTACAAATACAACGTATAGAAAAATTAGACCCTCCCTAGACCTCCCAAGCCGGGGCTAAGTGACCTGACTTCTCTTCCAGGAGAGTTATGTAGGACCGGTAGTTAGTTAGTTAGTATAATGTTAAGACATTGCTTTAGACAAAGGTCTATAAATACATCCGTAAGGGAGAATGAGACGTCAATTTGAAAAAAAATCGAGCATCAGCAGTCATCACAGCCGAAGATAAGAGAGACGTGATAGAGTCTCGTTTTTTAACTTTTCACCAAATTCTGAGTGACACCTCATGGACAGCATTCAGCTTCAGCGGAGCATTGCGAGTTAACGCCTCGCGCCATAGCGCCTTAGATTTTGCAGATATGCAACACGGACATCCATCAAGTACGAATAGTTGTATCTCTGCGCCGTCATCCAACGCGTCCTTTACTTTGCTTTATTTCTGAAGAAAGTTGCACTTTTTTCCAGTTGGACAGATAGAACCAGAACAGGCTAACGGCATTTCTTGTTGCCTACGTTTCTCTTAGGTTCAATTTTTTTGTAAACAACATAATCCCTTTAAATCTCAAGTGAATTTATCATAGCATGAAAGAAAACACCTTAAATCAAAAGCAGAATGTTGCGAGTGAATAAAAACAAATCGCGAGAAGAAATCATGCGACATGAAATGCAGTTAAAGTGATTCTGGTTAAAACTGTTTGATTAGGAGCCAAGTATAGTTGAGAATAATCTAAAAAATTTAATTCTTATGTAAGGAGAAAATTTGAATGAAGTTTTAAAAAAAATTGTCGAGAAATAAATTGTTGGGGATTAATCACGGCCGTAAAGAATGGATGTTAAGAGGGGGAGGAAAAGGGGTGGTGCTAGTACCCGGATGAGGGTTCTACGAAATTTTAAAAAAGCTCGGTAAAAAGCATAGTTGCTTACTTTGAACTGCTCACACTAGCAAAGATGTGCCGGATTCGCCTCAAAACCTTTGTCGTCAAAAAGAGGGGACTCGTCGAATCTTACAAATCTGACAAAGTAGGTCTTTGACCCTCCCCGGCAAGATTAGTGACTCAGCGGAAATTCAAACTTAAAATGTCAGATAGACTTCCAGTGAGCCGGATGACCCCTGCTTCGGGAATTTTCCTCCTCATTTTCCTGGTCATTTTTTTACCGCTTCGAGGAAATATGAAATCTCCTGTTGTTCGACTGTTGAAGGGTTGAAAAAATGTCAAGGAAATTTCGTTGCGGCCGGTTGTAAATTCCGAGACACTTTTTTATAGTGCTTCCCGCATTATTCGTATCCTTTTTAACGGTTCTTGAAGCTCCTAGAAAAATCGGAAGACCCTTCGTTAATATCTGTCACTTTTCCTTGTTCAATACTACCCACACCGTATAAATCTTGTCGATTCGCAACAAAACGAAAAAACTAACGAAAGAATGAGGAACATAGAAAAAATTAATTCCGTCCAGAAATTATTGTTCATCCTTGTTTTTCCTTCTTTTTTATCACTTCTGAATTATTATAAATTAAACGGCAGATACGCTATACGTCCCAGAGTACCTATGTAGGGCGAGTATTGCCAGCTCAATCCTGTTTCTGTCCTTTTACCTTTTACAAGCTGAGCGTGAAGAAAAATAATAATGAAAAACATTCGTCCCACGCAAATTAAACGCGTGAGAATTGAATACGAGACAATACCAGCGATTTTGCATTAGGCAGAACGTTCCCGGAATCTCCGTCAAAAGTTAGAGAGGGGCTCATTATATCGAAAAACATTTAAAAAGATGCTCATTTCAAATGTTCATTCAACAGGTGAATATCTAGTATTTTGACAGTTATTATTATTTCATTGTATAACTAAGCCATAGTTTGAAAATGCAACAGTTCAATAATTTAAAAAAAAATACTCAGTTACCCCCCCCCCCCCCTCTGGTAACCTAGAGTCGGTAGAGGTTACTGTAAAAAGATTCATATACTTAGGTTGATGGAAAATCTCAAGCGCTGAATGTCGAACGATTTGGATCGTATTCGATACATCAAACAAGCGAGATTGTATCGATATCGATTGATTCGACATGCAAACATAGCCTCAAAAGTCAATCGAGTAATCTATGGGGACGAGTATTTGTAGTATATTTTTAATTCTCATGGGAACCATAAAGCGATGGAGAATGAAGGAATTTTCTCTTATTCAGCTTTTCTAACTTGAGTTCTAAATTTTTTGGTTAGGGGTATGTTCTTCGGTTTTGAATCAAACTATATATCGAACCGATATCGAATAGAATCCGGTGGTAAGCGGCTCGGACGGCAGGGATAGCGCTCCGTCAGGTGGGCCGCCAATATCGGAAGAAAGGTTTTCCGTGTTTCCCGCCATTTACGAGTCGCGCCATTGTCGCGCGGGTGACGGCGACCTAAATGGCTCCGCACTTGACTCGATCTATTTATTTTTTGGTTTTCGCCCGATCACAATTCAAATCCCCCTCTCGCCTTTTTAACTCGACCCTCGCTCGCCCCCGGGCAAAGATACAATGAATAACGGTATTGTTGCAAGCTCAAAAAATAACGTCCAACAATATTTTGAATCTGCGATAAAATTTACCAGAAAAATCAATGTTCTGTATCAAAACTTTGTCCAGTATCCAACGATAGGGAATTAGCAGGTGAATTTTAAATTGCTTCATCTGAGAGTGCTTGAAGTGCTAGTTCCGGTGTATTTTTTAATTTTTTTTCTGATGTGAGAGATACTATACAAATAGATTTAAAAGTGAGAAAATGCACCACCTGGTGGTGTCATACGGCGGCATTACCCATTTAAACACATGTATTTTAGGAGATTAGATCATTTTGTCATACCTCCTCCAATAGTAGAGCTATTGCATGTGTGCGGGATTTGCGATTTAAGCTCTTTTTATCACGTAACATTTTGCGAGAAATGCGATGGCGCCTCTGGTTTCCTCTTGAACAAACTCCGGAAAAACTAAAGTATGGACGTGTCCTTCCTTCAAAATGAAGATTGAAGATTTCATAGTTGATAGAATCAATTGTATGTTCGACCTCCAGTAGTAAGCGACCCCGACCCTCATCTCAGTTTTTATGCGCACCCCTCGACGCTTGCAAGCAACGGAAAAGCGCCATCATATAAGACCGGTCGGTGCAACGGAAGAAGCGAGTGTCATCCTGGGGGCAAGAGCGTGGGTTAGCGTGTACAATATGTCCCGGAACACCGTTGTTGCCAAACGCGCAGACATCCGTATCCCTGCAGGGCTCTCGTCGGATAAACGGACGAGTCCCTCTCAATTTGGGCGAGCCGCCCCGACCTTGACTCCGCTGAAAAGTTATGGTAGTTAATGACGATAACAAAGCGCTCGTAAGCACTTGATGGAGTTTTAAAAATGGAAATTTGAGGCCATAAAAACGCTGGCAATGGCCTTATATGGGCACCGCGAACGTCACCATTAACGTTTTACTGCTTTAGAGCCCTTATTAAATGCGGGGGTTGCCGCCCTCTCCGGCGGGCGCGAGCGCTGGAAGCGGGTTCGATGCGTCGGGCGGGAGACTTGGCGACGCCGTTAAATGCGTTTAAGTGCGCGATAAACAACGGAATCAAATTATGAAACAACGCTCTTGCATCTGTCATGTCGTCCCGGCAAACTGGGGCAGCTACTGCTAATTAACTTTTGACATTTTCCAATGATCAAATTGCACCCGCGGAAACTGCTCAACCGACTGTGTCCCCGTCGAGGTTATGGTTTCGCTAAAGTGTCGCTGTGTGCGGCGCATGTGGTGGCGATAGTGGAAATGTCCCTCCGCGTCCCATAAACCTTTCAATCCTTCACTGAAACTATGAGAAGTGGATCGCCCGCTTCAGGCCTTGATTCTACACCCAAAAAAAGGGAAGTTGATTTAACTTTCCGGATGTAAAAAAAGTGTGGTAGTGTGCACGTGTGCAAGAACTTAAAAAATGCTGAAGTACCTGCTACTGCAGTTAGTTTCACATCTTGGCATTGCTAAAGTAACTGCTGCAGAGGGAAATTCAGCATTTTATGAATTCTTGTACCTTTCTTTTTTACATTCAGAATGTTAAATCAACTTTTCTTTTTTTTCGATGTGACATATTCAGAAGCTAAAAGAAGTTGAAGGCTTAATGGCCTTATATTGTTAACGATGCTATAATGTTAATATTATTTTTTTAATCTATTTAGAGTAGCTATAAATATTGTTGTTTGAATTTAATTACTTTTCATGGTGGTTTTCATTTTTTAAACAGAAATCCTTTTTATGTTACTTTTAAGAGTATAGCTATATTTTTGCCAACTATTAATTGGACCGCGTTCAACAAAAAGGAACCAAGCCACATCAGCTATTGCCAATTTTAACTGGGCAATTTAATTTTTTACGGGAAAACGTGTGTGCGGATCCCTTTGAGAATGTTAAGGAATTTGCCTCGCACTATGGAGAAAATTCACTGAAATTTGCATGAAAATCCGCACAACTGTTTTCATGTAAAAAATTAAATTAGCCAATTAAATTTGGCAATAGCTGATGTGGCTTGGTTCCTTTCTGTTTAACGCGGTCCAATTTTATAGATTTACGTTTTATATGAACCATGTAAAATTATTGTAAATCTAACTATTTGATTAATTTTATTACGAAGCGCTCAGTCGATGGGAAGCGCTTTTTGATTTCACTCACTCCATGAAGGACAAAAGAGCTGTACCTTTTTCAGCGCAAAGAAGTGAACTCGATATGACACAATGCACGCGTGTTTCCAGTGCGAGAGCAATGAGGAAGTCGGATGCGCCTTCAATTTTTGCGTATGCAACACGGGCATCCACAGAGCACGAATAGTTGTATCCACGCGCCTGCCATCAAACTCGCGTCGCGTGGGTAAGCTAGTAAACAGGATGAGATAGAGACTCTTCTTACATTTGTATCCTTCATGAATGACACGAGTGAAATGTTTGTTCGTCTTATTCATTCTCTTTCTATCAAGACAATATTAAAACACAGGTCTGTTGAAGGTTTGCTCTCTTTTTAAGCGAGCAGAGGGAGAGAGTTTTTTTTATTTCAACCTGCCTCTAGAATTCCAATATACTAGTGGCAACACGTTCAGATGGCGTATCAGCTCAACAACCAGATGGTGGATATTTAGAATAGAGTATCTATTATAACTTTATTTAATGCTTATTATATCAAAAAGCGGAGGACGAGGATCGTTTTTCTATAACTTATTTTTTTAACGATAGTGCTTTTTTCTCCAAATTGATAGTTGAAATTTCGGTGAGCGAGTTCATTCATGTTAAAGGTGCTTGTATTTTTCGAGGAACCTAAAAACGCGTCTACGTAGAAAACAGCTGAGCTTTTCTCTAATTCGAACTCATTGGAGCTTTCCCGTTTGTTTTCAAGCTACTGCATGTGGGGGGATTGTAAAAATGAGATAAAGAATGCGAAAATGCACGGATATGTGCACTAAAAAACATGTTCCGCACAAGAAACGAAGTTTACAACTATGTGTGGCAGGTGGCAACTATTGCCATGGTGGCTATTTTAGCGAGTGCTGACTGCTGGTGTTCGTTTCACGGCAGTAACAGCGAGAGGTTATACTGGATAGTTTGGTAGACAGAACAGCTGTGCTGCCGTAAAGAGTGAAAACGCCGTAAGAGGATTCGAATATTGGGAGATTCCCTTTCAGAAAATATTTATTTATGACGTACGTTATGAATATTTTTCCATGGATTTTTCATTTAGATCAAATTTCGAACGAAATCCTCCGAAATATCGGAAGACAAATAATCAATAACATTCCTGAAAATTCGTGATCTGTGAAAGGAAATTTGGCAACGCTTGAAGGCTCATATGGTGTTCTTCCTTAGCACGGCAGTATGCTAGCTGCGGCACCAGGTAAGAACGCTCATAAAGATTAGAATAATGCCAACAGATGCGAGAGCGCAATGTAACAGTAACAGCGACATCGAGATACAACTATTGCTGCTCCGAAGATGTTTATTTTGCATGCGCAAAAAATTGAAGGCGCTTTGCCTTTTTTTCATACTCTCTTCTACAGTCATTCAAAAAGACCACTGAGTACCTCATTTCTCGCCTCCCGACTTCTGGGTGTTATAAAAGTAACAGAATTATATTACAATGAAAGGATATGCGGGCTGATCATTGAAATGTATAGACAAATCGATAGACATAGAAAATATAAATCGATGGACATAGAATAAATTAGATAGAAGCTATCCTATTGGTTGAAATGGGTGGTTCCTATAGACTAAAGGAGCTGACGATGGACTACAGGGTTTCTCGTGGGTTGCCGGTTGCCGTTAGCCAGTCTATTAATTTACTTCTTTGTCCATTACAACCACCCGCTCCCATAAATAGGATCGCTTCATTTTCAGTTTGTCTTCTTTGTCTATAGCTTTGTCTATCAATTTCAACGATCAGCCCTCTGGTGGTGTTTACGTAATTTCAAGAGAAATTTGTTTAAACTTGAATGACTGCGCGGAGGCCCGACGTTAATTAAGTTTGAAAAGTTACATATTGTGACTGAACTTTGAACCCCAGTGTTCATATTTTCCGTGAAGCATATCCTAAAATAAGTTATACTTAAGTTTAAAAATAATTTTTGATCTTTTTATTCTTTCTGAATTCCACATTTCCTTTGTCCTGGGTATATTCTCCTCAACTGTTTCTAAAATGAAAATATTTAAGAGCTATCAAAATTTCCGTCAAAGGATTGTATTGAATAAAGCAGAACAATCCTCTTAGCAGCGTAACACCGCTCAAACGCTATATGCGTGCCAACATGCTATCGAATAAAACTGGAACACTTTAAGTTGTAGATTTTAAGATGGGAATGTCAAAAAAATAGACGAAGATCAATGAGCTAGGTTGCGCAATGCAGTGGAATAGTGCGATGATTGACTCTGTTTGGCTTTTACTTTGACCCACTGTCAAGCAATCTCACGCGAAGCGTTAATTAAGATGTTAATCAGGAATTTATGAACTGCGCATGAGGTGTGTACCTTTGTAACCGTATGTTCCCGCGCGGCAGTTATCGCCCGTAAGCGAAATGTAATCCATCCGTGATAAGAACTTCCCTCACATTAAGGGAGTTCACTTTTGCGATGTGGAACTACCGTTCCCCGCTCATTTTACAAACAATGCGTGCGCCGCTAGTTGTCCTATGCATATCGGTGCTTTTGACGGCGAGCCTGATATATTAATTAATAATCGTGAAATTGATTCCTATTCTTTTTTCAAGAGGTCTACCAAAAGCAGAAGTTTGACAGACGTGCAAGCGTTCTGTCCCAATAATTAACTGCAGCAAATTTCGTTTTCAGTGGTGCATTATACGCCTGCAGTCCTGCAGTGCGAAGAGAAACTACCTTGAAAATAAGCCCTCGGATCCTCCAAAATTTTCTGTTATAATATACATTTTTTCAGGTTTTTCGAAGGAATTGTGACAACGTCTGAAGGCTCATACAGCGTTCTTCTTTAGCGCGACAGTGTAATACTCATAAAATTGAGTCGCGCTTTCTGCAAAACCGAAGAATTTAATTTTTGCACACCTCCTGTTTCGTCACTTTTTTAGAGAACGTCCGACAGCCGTGAGATAATGGAAGTCTAGGTCACACTTCCACATCCTAATGAGATTTACCGAGTAAGCACATTGAATGTACCTGCAACGTGTATCGTATTCAGGATGCCTCGATGACGTGTATTTTCTCCCGCGGCGCTAATATACTTCCTGCACCCTCAGTAGCGTGGCGTAAATGATCGATTGTCGATATTTCGTCACTTGAAGCTAGGGTAAAGAATCGATTGATAATGTGTTCGTTGCGAGCATCCTGTCCATCGATTCTTTTTCATGGGTTTAAATGGCAGATTAATCGATACATCGCAAAGCACGCCACGCCACTGCCCACCTTTCCGTGCATTATTTTGATCCTCCGACCGGATAGTCGACTAAATTGAATTCTTCGTAAGGTGAACAGATGATTCGGGGGAGGGGAAGGAGAGAGTGGGAAAATTGGATTCAATTTAACGTTTACACGCGGAGCGATGCTTTTTTTCGGTAAAGTCGAATTTTATGCTTCTCCGCGCCTGATTACACGCTACCAGCACTACTGTGCTCTTTACCCTTGGTTGCCACAGGTGTATTATTGACCATCAGGGACCGACAGATACAATACATTAGAGATCCCGCACTTTTATAGTTCCATTATTTTCATTGATAATTGATCAATAAAAAAGCAACGGGGAACTCTTTCATCTCAAAACAGAAGTAGGGTAACCCAGAATACAAGCGGATACTTGAATCCGCGTCTCATTCGGAAAAGCAATCGACCAATGAAAAATAGACTATCCACGAAATGCAATCTGAGATCGCCGTATAAGAGAGCGTTGGAGGCGGATAGTCCATTTTCTGATTGGTCACGCGATTTGGAGCGCGCGAAAACACATCCATGAGCGAAGCATTGGGTGGATTTTAGCGTATTTTAGAGGTAAATTGATCGAAAACTTACCAATTTAATATCGCCAAAAGTTTGAAAATCCAACGAGCAGAGCACCAAAATGCAGATTAAATCATTGAACTTTAAGAAACGCAGAAAACAGGAAAAGCAGACTAACAAATACGACTTTGCCCATTTAAACATGCACACGTAATTTTGAACGATCCAGTGGCGTGACGTGTTTTGCGATTTATCGATTGATCTGCCATTTAAACCAATGGAAAAGGATCGACAAACAGGACGTTCGAAACGAACACTTTAATAATCGATACTTTACCATAGCTTCATAGGAGAAATATCGATAATCGATATTTCACGCCTCGCCACTGGAACGATCTGGACGAGTGGATAGTCCATTCTTAGGGATGCAAGTTCTCGCCTGTATTCTAGGTTACCCCAAACATAAGATGCCTCAGAGTTGGTTCATTCTTAACATAGTAAAAGTTGTGCGGCTTTTTAGCATAAACCTCCTGCAAAGGGTTTTTAATACTTGGTGATTGATTCGAGGCAACAGGTCACTAGAAATTTTGTAAATTAGGGCGTGCAAAATCATGTGAAGACGATTGAGCAACCCTGCCTGGTATATGAAATGGGTATCAGACTTCGCGTTGCTCCAGTTTTTATCGCTTTGCCTCTCCGGAATCTTGCTCGAGGTTCAATAATCAAACTTTCACCAATCGCAATTGGACGACTTTTTCTGAGACATTCTTTCCCGTCTCGGACAATTCTTCCTCAAATTCTCAGCCCCTGCAATACCTCGATAAATTGATCGCTAACGCCCCCGCCTTCCCAGTTTTGCCGCAACCCTCCCGTGGGGGTGGGCGGTGGGGCCGGCCGGCAAGATTGCATCTTCCATTGTCCGTCGAGTTGAGAGTACCCGGAAATAACGTCACTGCTACCGCCGTAGCTCCGGTTTGAAATGAGTCCTGTCGCCCATATAATTCCAGGTTTTCCAGGGCTCACGTGAACACACGCTTACGTCAGAGGAGGGACGGTAAGATCGGAGGGGGTAACGGAGAACCGACTGCTGTAAGCGTTTGACATGCATCGAAGCAGCCTGGCCGTGCCAATCCTATGATTGAGAATTATAGAACTGACAAACTTACACCTGGGATAGACCATGTTGGCTTTCGTTCCCATGAAGCCTGGGTGTATGTAGACTTTCTGCAAAATTACTTATTGGATACCAAACGATCAAATGCTACTCGAAAGATAGACCATTCTGCCAAGTCGTGCACAGAACCAGGTCAGAATACGAAAATTACACAACTTGTATCAGAATTTACACATTTCTCTTTGCTGTGGGAACTAGAGGGCTCAAAACTCTGGGGAAAATATTTTTTTCTCCCTCTCCCCTTAAAAAAATACCGGAAAATTTGTCACACTTCCCTCAAATTGTATGTAGCCATTGAAGCAAATTTTAAACAAAAACGAGACATTAGACTTCGAAAAATTCATAAAAACACGTCGTGAAACAATGGTTTACTACTGTCGCGCTAAGAAAAAACGACGTATGAACATTCGAGAGTTGCCAAATTTCCTTTAATAAATTTTTAATTTTTGAAGAGAGTTACGAATATTGTTCCTTTCAATTCTCAGATCTTGTAGATTTGATTTCGAATGAAATTCTATGAAAAATTGAAAGAAAAATATCCACGTGTTTTCCAGGAAATCCGCATTTTATCGAAGGAAATTTGGCAACGGCTAAAGGCTCATACGGCATTCTTCCTTAGCACGGCAGCAGTCGTATATTTCTATTCACGAATCAAATTCGAGAAAAAACATATAAAGATTTGCAACGTCGCACCCGAAGGCGCGTATTCTCAAATTCAGCCATGGAAAAATGAGTGTTTATTCTTCGGCGACGAAATTTGGCTGTGGCCCCTGCGTGGAATGGTGGATGCAAAATTGGGATTTGCCACCAGGAGTGATAACATCGGTGACAGGAGACGGGAGACGCGCGCTCACCTTGGCGAAGTGTGCGTCACGATTCAGCGGGCCAGGTTGCCAGGATACCACCCGCACGGCACGGCGGCACGGCGGGCAGCATCCAGGCTCCGCCACTCCGTCGGGGCGTCCCGCGCGGCGCGGCGGCGGCGTGGCTTTCACGTTCCTCGACTTGGAGACTTGGGCACGTCGGGACGTCACCCCGCGGCCCGCGCAGCGCCACCCAGAGACGTCGACATTGATTCATTCACCGATAGCGCATTAACGCCGCCATCCACGGATGTCACCCTTTCCATTCATTCACTCGGGCAATGTAGCATTCTGCCGCGCTAAGGAAGAACGTTGTATGAGCCTTCAGACGTTGCTACGTAACCTCCGATAAATACCGACTTTACTGACAAAATTGCGAATATCATTTTCCAAAATTTTCACACAATTTTGTACGCAATTTAATCTAAAACTTCTGAAAATTTCGAGGAAAAATGTGCATTAATGTCGTCAAAATTGCATGTTTTATAATGGGAAATTTGGCAACTCTCGAATGTTCATACGGCGTTCTTCCTTAGCACGGAAGAATTGCGTCCGTCAGATTCGACTCTATGCTCAACTTTATACTGCCGTGCGAAGTAAAAACGCCGTGTGACCATTCGAATGCTGCCAAGTTTCCTATTGGAAAATAATTATTTTTGAGGAAAGTTATGAGTATTTTATTTTTAAATTTTTACACTTTTTGGCTCAAAGTACGAACAAAATATTTCTAAAAAATTGGAAGAGAAATATTTACAGATTTTCCTGAAAATTCGGGATATTTTGAGGGAAATTTGGCAACGCTTGATGGCTCATACGGCGTTTTTCCGTAGCAATGCAGTATAATGCTCGGCCAGCCCCCTAACACGGAATCAGAGATCACACCTCTAAACGCGATATTGTATATCATATGCGATCGTAAAAAATGCCGTACGTCTCTGAAACTGTTATACTCCAAATCGTAGTGGCAAGGTTTGAATGGTCGATAATCGATATTTCTCCATTGCAAGCTATGGTAAAGAAGCGATTCTTAAGATTTTCGTCGCGTCCACCCTGTTTTTAGAGCCTTATTCATAGGTTTAAATGGCAGATCAATCGATACATCGCAAAGCAAGCCACGCCACCGCGAGAGCGAGGCTTGGGGAAAAGGTTAGGGGCTCTGCAGTGCGGTAGCCGAGGGCCCAATACAGCCGTGGTATAGGAAAAACGCCGCATGAACATTCGAGAGTTGCCGAATTTCTACCGTTCAAATGTTTATTTTGGAGGAAATTTATACATATTTGTCCTTGAAACGTTTATTTATTTTAGATTGAACCACGAACATTACTGTCTGAAAAATTGGAAGAAAAATATTCATATAACTTTCCTAATAAATTTGCATTTTATCAAAGGAAACTTGGCAACGCCTGAAGGCTCATACGGCGTTATTTCTCAGCACGGGAGAATATCCGTAGCGGCGCCTATTGGTGGATAATAATACGTGGGCATTATTACATACACTCAACTCGAGTCCGGTGACATTGCCGATCGAGCTCAGGGAGTTGTGGGCGTCTGCAAGCCACAATCTGCATAACAATGATCGTCAATGTCTTCTGCAAGTTTCCGAGAGCCCGGCTCAATTGAATATTCGATCGGGGCCTCCCCAAACAATCGCCGATGAAAAGCAGGAATCCATCTACCGCTGCGGACAAACTGAGTGGATTCATCAGAGTCCTCTTTAAATTGGGTAAGACACCATCTTAAAGTAAACGGAACACGATGTCAGTGGCTGGTGACTGTGTCGCATGGTCTGTCGCGAACTTTTGCGGGAGCTAGGAGCTAGCGAAAAAAATATGTGTTTCGAAGAGAGCAGCTCAAAAACACGATGAGCACATCTGAAAGGTGCATAGGTTATGCAATGCGGCCGATGGAGAATGCAATTGAGATTTGGCCAAAGAGGGACATTTTCGAGGGACGTCATCTTAGCTTTCTCGGAGACGCGCGCTTGAATGAGAACTCAAATCATGCAAATTTGTACTCGTGTTCCGTCGTTGGTGGAACTAGCAATTTGGCAACACCGGATTCCCTCCCTTTAAACCTATGGACATTTTTCGATTCTTAGAGGGGCTAGATGCTCCGACAAGAATCGATTATTATTTAATATAGGTTTAAATGGACGTAATCCGGTGTTACCAAATTGCTGGATCCGCCTCTGCTCTGTGAATTAACATCGTTCAAAAATTCGTGAAATTTCCACTTAGTAAGTAAAATTAACCAAAATTTTGCGTTAATATCGGATGTGAAATTGAAGTGGTCATATATTTGTGTTGAAAACCTGCGACCTTGTTAAAACTAGGCGCTAGCCGCCAGGATCAAACCTGGATTGCATGCAGTGGCGTGGCGTGCTTTGCTATGTATCGATTGTTCTGTTATTTAAACTTATGGGAAAGGATCGATATAAATGTATTCGCAACGAACATCTTGATAATCGATTCGTTACCACAGTTTTAGATGAGGGAATATCGATAATCGATCATTCACGCTTCATCACTCGCAAGTCGTGACCTCTGAGTATGGGGAGTGTTCAAGAGTACATACTTGTAAGTTCCCTAGGACACTTCTTTCGTGTCCCAATGTCTCAGAATGACTTACAATTTGGATCGATTTAACACAAAATTGTGTTGAGCAACCACCAAGTCCTTTGGGTTGATCAGACACAAAAAAAGTCGACAAACACAGTCGAGTAACACTGAAAACGGAACTTTTTAACGGTGTATGACCTTAAAGGACATTGTCTACTTCTCAAGAATGCAATAATTGAAAATTATTGAGCATCAATGCCTTTTGACTTTCTGAAAGCACTGAATAATGCCCCGGCAAAATGAGCAGTGAATTGACCGTGACAGCGGGGTAAAAAATGTTGAATAAACTATTTTGAGTCTTGTATTTTTTGGTTCGGATTCTGAAAAATTGTTAAAAATACCTCTGACTCACGAAGAAATATAAATGCTGACTTTTAAGTTATGCTTTCCAGAGTGGGAATGCCATGAAGAAAGTAAACTTAGCACGGTGTAATAAGCTTAAAAAGTAAACAAAAATACGTGTTCTCTGACGCTTATTAGCCGCATGATTTGACAACGTCCATCGCGGCATCGTGGAATATGAAATCAAATTAGACACAAAAGGCATGGGGCAGGGAGGAAAAAATGACTCGACGTGTTTGGCCGATTATGTTCAGGTGCCAAGTTGATCGTGCATTTTTCGAAACGTTGTACGTGTCGAACCTCTCGTACTACGAGAGAGAAGGTATAGTTTTCGAATTGGCAACGCCTGGCAAAGTTCAGCGCGAGAGCTATCCCGCGGGATTCGACGGGAATTTATTTCCGAGCTGAATAACGAAAATTAATAAGTCTAAAACGAAAAATTGTTTATTTACCGCCCATAAATTAATTAAAACTGAAAATTCAGGAGAAAACCAGGCAAAGCTCGAAGTTCGCTGCGCATGTACCCAGGATTCTAATAGTTCAAAACGCAGAAGGTGACGGGTTTTGAAAGCGCGCCTCTGAGCGTATTATATCAATATTTTTGAGTTCCTTATTGCATACTATTTTTGTATGAAATTTTATTTTGCTTAGACTCTCTTTCATCGCAATGTTCCACTCTATGCCGTCGATGAGGTGTCGCTCGGATTCGAGAGAAAACTTTAAAAGACAGAAAAATTAAAAACGAGGCCCGAGTACGTTTCTCTTATCCTCGATAGCAGTGGCGAGACGTGAATAATCGATTATCGATATTTCCTCATTAGAAGCTATGGGTGAAGAATCAATTATGAATGTGTTCGTTGCGAATACCCTGTTTATCGATCCTTTTCCACAGGTTGAAATGATAGATCAATCGATACATCGCAAAGCACGCCACGCCCCTGCTCGACGGAGTTATTCACGTAGCCCTCGAAGCACCACTACCAATAAGACAAACGGAAACAAAAACAACATGAAAAGAGAGCAAGGAAATGGACGCGCGCTGATGACGGCGCAGAGATACAACTATTCGTACTTGATGGATGACCGTGTTGTATGTGCAAAATTGAAGGCGCGTTGGCGCGAGGCGTGAACTCGCGATACTCCACTGAATGCTGCCGATGAGGTTTCGCTCAAAGCCGGGAGAAACGTTAAAAAACGAAGCCCAAACGCCTCTCCTATCTTCGGCTGTGTCAATACTAGATTTTTGTCTTTCTTTTCAATTTTATCTTTTTTATACATATTTGTTCACCTGTGTTTGAAGCTCGTATCGACACGACACGACAACGACACTGCAAAATTGTGCACCTCGGTTGCAGGGCTTCAAAATTTCCGTTCATACATTATGTTTCAAAAGTAGACCCAACCAAAATTAAGTATTGGAATTTACACAGAATGTTCATCACACAGAGAATAAATACCATCCAAGTTTTCAAAGAATGACGCTTAGTAATTTTCCATGTAGAAAATAAGGTAGGACAGGAGATATGTAACGTCGCAAACTAATTTAAAAATTTCTTTTGTTTCACCATTGGTGAAACCATGGTTTTTAAATGTCTTCCTTACATTTTTTAATTGAATTATATTTAAGCGCTGTTTAAAAGTGGAGTACTTAAATATTATGAAATATATTCTTCTATTTCTACCTCTCTTTTACTAAAGGTTTATATATTCTTCTATCTTCATCTCATAACCCACAAGGCACGTGTTTCTAGTAAGCCTCGGGTCAATTTAATCCGGCTTAAGCATCTAAGGGTTAAGAAAATGTTTTAAAATCCAGAGATTATCAATCAATCAATAAATTGATCACCGAAGAGCTGAAGAACCACCAAATCAAACAGAGTGAAATTGATTCCTACAGGCAGCCGCTATGCTGCACTGCCGCACTACAACAAAGGACGCCGAATGATCATTCAAGAGTTGTAAAATTTTCCCTGATATATCATGTATTTTTGAGGAAAGTTATGCATGTGCTTCCTTGGAATTTTCAGACATTTTATATTGAACTGCGTGCAAAATCGTCTGAATAATTCGAAGAAAAATATCTAACGGTTTCTTAGAAAATTCGTATTGTTTCGGAGGAAATTTGACAACACATTATGGTTTTCCTTAGCACGGGGCACAGTGGATAGAGTCAATTAGAGAGGTCGGACATGAAATCTCCGACTAAAACTGCAAATTTTGATGTTTATTTTTTCACATTTGAAATTTTAAGGGGTGGTTTTAGAAGAAAATTTTATGAAAAAAACCAATGGAACCACTTCCGGAACCTCAAAGTTTTGTATAAAAGGAGTTATACGTGTTTAAAGTTTCCAAATTTTGTCCGATATCTCCTATTGACTCGATCCACCGTGCGGCAGTGCACGTGAGTAGACAAGCAACGTTTGCTTCATCATGAAAACTCGCCTAGTAATCCATATTGGTTATGCTTCGCGCGTGCTTACGGAGACCCACAAATAAGGAGCATCGCCCGGACTCGGAAGTTGAATACATCGCATATTTCTAAATCATCCAGGAATGCGAAAAGTATTCATCAAAACTTCCTATTTATCTTCGCCGCGGTGCGACCGGGTGAGCGCACTACTCCTCCGACTTCCCTCACCGTTCACTCTTAACGCTCGTCCCATTTTCCTTTTCTGCAGAAAAACGGCGGGACGTTCCAGTTGCGAGCCACGAATGATCGATCATCGATATTTCCCCATTTGAAGCTACGGTAAAGAATCGATTATTAAGGTGTTCGTTGTGAGCACCCTGTTTCGATCATTTTCCACAGGTTGAAGTGGCAGATCAATCGAAACATCGCAAAGCACGCCGCGCTAATGGACGTTACCCGTCATTTTAATCAACCTACCAACGTCCTACGTGCAACGTTTTTCCGGGGAAAAATGCGTTTTCTATACCTGTTGGTAAAAGCGCCGGGAGGTTTTTTTTTCTTTTTTTTCTTTTACATAAACGGGGAAAAAGTCCTCCATTTTTTCCAACAAATTGAGCGGTTGAAGCCAAAACAAATAACGACCTCTGAGAGGGCTTGTTTTTGTTTATGTTCGGGCGTTTTTTTGTCACTCATACATAAAGGATGGGCTGGAGGGCCAAACCAAAATTCTGTTAACAGCGTTACAATGAACGGCAGATTCGATGGTGGTGGCATCATGATCGGGGCTGAATAGGACAGGACTCGATAACTGCACCCTAAGCAAACTTGTATCACCTCTTTCACCGCAAGGGATCACATTCAGAATGTTGAAATAACTAGAATACAGAATGTTATATTCCCTGGTAAAAATTGGCAGTAGAATCTGTGTTCCAAAATACCATAGACCTACAGCCGGCTGTAAGATTTCCAAAAGCTTCTATAGCCGGCAAAACAATTTCTTATAGCCTTTCATAGCCGATGGCGATTAAGCAACAGCCAGGCGATAAAGTGTATGCTAAACGTTACTAATTACGGATGCTAGGACTTGGTGAGTTTTTGGACTTTTTGGGCCGTGGTATCTTGATTTATTTTGCGAAGAAAGCTCCGTACTTTTGATTGGAATCCTGCCATTACCAATATATTAGAGCGCCTTCAGTTTCGTATGATACTGTGCAATACCTCTGCTGTGAAATAGTTGCTTCAAGGGCCGTGGCAAGCGAGCAGCCAGCGCGGAACACGCATTGGTGCCTACAAACCTAACAGGGATACTTCACGCATTGCGCAGTGCGTGAAGTATCCCTGTTAGGTTTGTAGGCGCCAGTGCGCCGCCGCGCCGCTCCGCTTTGTGTTAGGCTCTAATATCTAAACTCGTGGGGTCAGCGTTGTTCAACTCACGACTTTGAAATGTTTGCACACTCTGTATGGATTATTCTCATTTTAATTGATGAAAACAAATATGTAGTAAAGGAAATTATAATGTGCGTTTTGTAAATATTAAGGTGATTCCGTACAAACTTAGGGATTTACAAAGGACAAACATTTCTACACAATTTCTTATAGCCTTTTATAGCCGATGGCGAAAAAGCAACAGCCAGGCGATAAAGTGTAAAGCCCGACGACAGGAATTATAGCCCGGCTGCATAATTTTTTATCGCCTCGGATAGCCCGGCCGTATGATTTTCTCCGCATTCTACAGCCATATATATGATATCTGTAGCCTTCTTTAGCCGGCTATAAGAATTCTTATGGTATTTTGAAACGCATGCTCTTATCGCCAATTTTTACCATTGTTCTGTTTTTTTTTTTTTTTTTTTTTTTTTTTTTTTTTTTTTTTTTCTAGGGTTGAACTCATGGGAATTCGACAATTTTCTGAAACTTTCGTTTTCTTCACAAATATTTTTCCGGTCATTGGTCAACATTTTTCTTTCGATTTAATTTTTTTTAAAAACAAAATCGAGGCCAGGATTTTGAGACTCCATAATTTTTTCAAAGGTTATTTTCCATTTTTTTTTTCAATTAGGACTTGCGATTCACTTTGTTCGCTTACGATTTCGCTAGTTCAAGCCATTTGTCCTCAGCCGTTGAACACTTCATAGGTAGAAATTGAAGTAACTAAACTTCAATTTCGGTGACCGAAATCTTTGGTAGCTTGCACAGAGCTTCGATTCACCAACTTTACATCGAGCGCTCAAGCACAGCTGAACTTCAACATTGGACGGAAACTTCCGTCAGTAACCAATATTCCCCCTCCCACTTCGAGCAGAATATTGAGTAGGTAAACGAGATTGAATGAAAGGAGCCGGTGGGTAGAATGTTAGCAACCTCAGAATTCTGCTCCTGAAGTAATCCGACTTTTAAAAAAATGGATCTGATGATTATAGTGTTTAAAATTACCTCTCAGATGTAAGTTGTCAAGTTATTTGCTCCAAGAAAACTCTCTGAATATTATAAAAAGATTATTTTTCAAACTTCAAGATGCGGAAAGAGGCTTTTTTGGAAAATATCATCCACACAACTTGCATCCCCCTCCATAGAATCAACAACTTTTGTGTGTCTTTGTGATTAATCCTTAATTAATTTGGATCAACAATCTATTTCCTGGCGTTTTTTTTTGTTTTTTTTTGTTTTTTTTAAACAGACCATAAAAATGTCTTCGGCTACTTCGAACTCTACAAACAGATTTAATTAGAACCTATGAAAAAATCAATGAATTCATTTTTCGCCTTACGTACTTCTGTAATGTAACGCAAAAAATTCTTACAGTTCCGAATGTAACAGAAAGGCCGAGGAGCTTTTGTATGTAAAAGTTGATCTGAGGAATTTTAGTTGAAATTCTATGTCGGAGCCTCTATCGGCAAGCGAGAAACGGGAAAAAACGATACCTCTTTTTAATCAAATTCCGGCCCCGCCCCACCTCTTTCCTCATCCCCTTCTACTCCAATTTAATTTTTGTGATGGAGTCAAACGGAATTTTAAATTCCTGCTGGCTGGAGGACCTGTATGAAAAAAGGGACTGCCATCCAAGTACGACTTTATACGGCTGACTGCAGGTCTTTGCCGCGAAGTTCTCCTCCATTAAGGAAAAAAATGTAAATATGATGTCATTCGAGAATGCAAAAGGTTCAGCGTGTTTTTTTTCCTTTGAGTCACGTTTGAGCGGTATTTTGTATTCCCGTGGGGCCTCTTCTTATCCTTAGGCGAGTGGCGCTAGCGCATGATGTCCCGAATATTACCACGTGTTGCGCAAAATCGGATTATCAGGAGGAAGGCAGAGGAGAAAGCAGAAAAGTAGAAAAAAGTAAGCATTTTCTTCTCAATTTATCATGAATTTAGAATGAAATTTCTCATCCAACGTTCTCTATGGCTCATCCACTGGTTCGAAACTTTTACATTATTTACTCTAAGGAATCCATCCGATACACCGATTGAGTTTCTATTCTCAAACTAAAAGCTCAATGTTTTTCTTTATCAGAGTAATTTCGAAAATACATGAACGGTTTTGATATATCTTTTGGTATAAAAATGACCTTGAATTTCTAATATGTGAGTGAAATCCACAATATTTACGATTAACAATTTGTTTATTAAGTTTTAACGTAAGTTTCGGCAACTTCTAAGTTACCAATCTCATTGAAAGTGTTCTTAGACACTGAAATCTCGACTGAACAGATGGAAAGGTTTTTCTCTTCGAATACTGCATATGTATGGAGAAAACTTGCACATCGTTTTCTGTGAAAATTCAACTTTACAAGTTTAAGATTTACCTGAGATTTGACAGTTACGCTCCGCCATATTGGTCAGGAAGCCTCAAAAAGAAACAAGATCGGTTTTAAGGTGGGTCACTGAAACACCAGTAAGGTTTCCGGATGTCTTATGTACGAGTTAGAAATAATTCTCCCCAGCCATAACTTCAGATAGTATAGTCTGTTTCAAAAACGGTACCTACCGATTTCGAAAATTGCCCTCAATAATTTTGATAGCGATTTAAGTGACTTGTATGAGCGCGAATAGATGCAAGCATAGTGGTTTGATACTTTTCCTCACTTGTGGCAAGAAATACGCATTAACGACTTCTTGCCGTGTGTTTCTGATTCTGCCAGTTCGCCTTCAATAATGATGATGGCAAGTCCGAATAGTTGCATGCAGCAGTTTTGATGCTTCCACTCAATCAGGGCAAGAAGGACCGATTCATTACTTTCTTATTGTGTCTTTCTTATTTCCTCGAGGTTGCCTTGAATAATTGCGATGAGCGTAGAAAGGGAAATTTTGGGGATAAATTAGACAAACGAAACATGGAAAATCATAACCTCATAAGTGCCAGCAGGTAATTCTCTTTTGTGCAATTGTTTCTCACATTTATCGCGAATCCAGTGAATTAGGTAAGAGAGTTGTTAAGTTCAGAATCAAGCAAATATTTACTTTAAATCCCCGCTAAGAAGTCCACCAAGCGAAAGCGTATAGGTTTCATTACAATGAGAAAGTCAATGCATAATCTTAGCAACATCTGATGACGCTCACCAGGTTTTTCCATTTTTCAAATGAAGTGGATTGTGCTAACTTCTTATTACCGGTAAGACATTATCAGTCACATACAAGATTTTCCAAAAATGTACAGTAAAACTTCCAAAACGTTCATAGAAATGTTAGTTGGACCGCGTTCAGCGAAAGGGAACCAAGCCACATAAGCTATCACCAAATCTAATGGGGCAATTCAATTTTTTACAAGAGAACATTTGTTCCGATTTTTCGAAATTTTCAAGGAATTTTCCTCGCACTATGCAGAAAATTCACTGAAATTTTCACAAAAATTCGCACAACCGTTTTCATATAAAACATTAAGTTGCTCCAATTAAATTTGGCAATAGCTGATGTGGCTTGGTTTCTTTCTGCTTAGTGCAGTCCAGGTATGAATGAGTTAGCTCACAAATACGATTAAATCAACCATGAAACACAGAAAGTTCCTCTTTTCTAAATTTTCCCCCACGAAATTTTCCGAGTCGTGTGTTCAAAGCCTCCTTTTTTCACTACTGAGGTGGGGGAAAGAATAATTTGACGACGATTTGACTATGATACCGTATCAATATCACACTCGGAGCTTGCACTTACGAGATAATAAATCATGGCTCATTCGTTTTAATTAGATTCAGATACTTCAGCTAATTTCAGGACGCGGCGCGGTGTTCTCGCACGGTTCCCTTGTCTTTTCATCCCGCGCGCCCGGCTGCACCGTAAAGTTTCCCGATGTCAGATAAAATTAGAGCTCGACGAAGCTTTTACCGCCGTTGTGACGTCGGCAAACGCGGACTTTGATTAGTATCTTCATGTTCTAGCCGCCAGCGATACTTTCTCCCGAGTTGTCATGTTTGACGGCTCGTCTCGCAGTATGTACCATGAGTAAACAGAAATATCTGAGCTGAAAATCGAGAATGGACCTCCTCCGAACTTCATCTAGGGCAAAAGAAAGAATCGTTTCTTTTGGAAAAGTGCTCGGGAATCACGTTGAGCGCATCCTGAAAAGTCTGAAATACACTGAAAAAGAAAAGATTGGTAGAATTTTTTCATTCCTTCACGCTGTATTTCACAAAGGGTGAAGGAACGGTAAATTCTACAAATCTTCAATTCGACTCTGCCAGAGGAATGATTATCTGTACCAGTATATAGTAACTTTGACCTTTCTTCTGGCAGAATTGACTCTAAATTGACGCTGTGTGAAATACAGCGTGAAGGAATTGTAAATTCTACCATAATCTTTTTTTTTAGTGTACACTCACAACTTCACAATCTGTGCAAGAAATCCGTGTTTCTGCGACGGAACCAGATAAAGGACGGAAAGAAGGGGTGTGCTCGTTAATTGAGGGCGGTAAGAATGAATGGGAATTATAAAACACCTGTGACGTCAGCAGCGGCGAAGCTGCAGCCCCTTTGCCGCATTCACTCATGAGCCCTGTCCACAAGGCTCTTTTCCCATGCCCATGGCTCATGATTGCCGCATTCAATTGGCACATAGTTCCGTAAGACAGACTGTAAAATCACGCTTTTCCATTTCTTCGAAGGGAATCACGCCCACTTTAAAATTAGTCTGATGCAGTTTTATATAGTGCACCCCATCTTTACCACACGTCTATAGTTTCATGTGACAAAAATACGTCCAAATTCCAAATATGAGCCTGTTTCAGCCTTCCGCTTCAAAAAGGTACAGGTTAACATTTTGTAAGAAGAGTCGTCCATCCAACTCTTCCGCGCTAGGATGCTTCACGATATTCAACATGCCAGACACTCTCGCACGCCAATCGTGAAGAAGTACCATGGTTATTGTCATCGCAAGAAAGAGTTGAAATCTGAACACGCCGGTTCATGAAATCTTGTCCGGTCACGCGTGCGAGTATTTTGGCGAGTTGGCATCGGCCATGTTGAATATTGCGTAGCATCCTAAAAGCAGGGGTTGGATGGAATGACTTCCTCTCATGAGATTTTTACTTATGCCGTAGTGTCATTCTGGAAGCGGGAAGCTGAAAAAGGCCGCATATTTCTTACGCACATCGTGAAGCTAGGATTTCTGATGCGCTAATCGTGATTTTTCAGCTATTTCTGTAAGAAGTAACTCTTCTTCCTACTCTAGCTGAAGTTTGCAACCGGCCCATGTGCGTATGAGACTCAAAGTATCAAGTTGGAAATTTGTTTCTGCCGGTGGATTGCTCGGGAAAATTGACTTTGATGTGAACAAAAGAGAGGGTCAGTTACACATGTCACAAAATCGTGTTTAACAGTTGGATTTTATGGATTAGCTAAATTAATCGAATCCACTGAAAAAAAAAACGCCGGCCGTGGATGCCGTACTTACGGGCTATACAGACATATGTCCGCGTTCCGGGCGTAGCACCCAGAGTAATCTAAGCTATACAGCCCCAGCACCCGGAACAGACGGTATGTCTATGTAGCCCGTAACTTTTTTTTCAGTGTCCCAATGGCATTGATATAACAATTCTCTCCGAGACGGGAGGGGGGCTGGCGGCTGGCTCCCGCTATTCTAAAATAAATCTACGTCTTCCTGGTGCAAAAGAGGATTTCAGAGGGTCTCCTCTAGAAAATATAAAAATTGACTTCTCATTTATACAATTTGAGGCTATTAATACAAACTTAAAGTTTATCTCTAATAGTCCACGAAATTCATCTGAACATTTCCTTTTCCCCTTTCGCACTATGCGAGGAAACGAAGAAATCTACATGAGGTTCTAATGAGGCTATTTTCACTGAGGCTGAGTGTTCAGATACTACTTTTTGCAATTCGGATTCGGGAGGGGGGGGGCACCCCAGCTCCTAAGAAGCTACGCCCATGTGGAATACCGCGGGAAGCCGAGGTCTGCGGTCAATTGGACGTGTTTCTGTCAAACAAAAATATGTACATTGTGACGTGAGCCCTGTTATGAATGTGTTTCATGGGTCTCAGGGCTCATATCTTAATGCACATAGTTCCGTTTGACAGAAATACATTATATTTAAGAATAGATCTTTGAGAAGCAAGGGTGCTTTGTGTCATCCGCCCGTTGATAAATACTGAAGCAATCGGTTATTATAATGAAACCAAGATTCAATATTAATACGTTCCCAAGAAACCATCATTAATAAGCCTACGCCCGAAATTAATTGCATGTTAGATTCGTTTAAACGGAGAATAATTGCTAAGATAAAAAGAATTATACATTTAAATAGTACACTTTGGAAATAAGAAATCGTGCACTCCGGTGAAAAAAAATACGGCCGGAATGGTCTTTTGAAAATTTAAAATTGAGGGTTTGCATCCCTGCGTTGCGTGTAATTTAGCAATCTAGCAACTCTGGTTCTCTCCATTCCAAGCTCGACTGATTTGGAGTCGGTGTTATACCGGGTAGTCACGAAAGTTGGACTCCGAAACCCGCATTGTTGCTTAATTACGAGTTTGGAAACTTGTTTCTCTCTTTAGGCTTCAAAAGCCTGGGGGAGAGAAGAATCGAGGTGTAGCTTTGAGCTGGAAAGACCTATTTCTACGGACCTGAACACGCAAAATGGCCCCCATTATGAGAAGTGATGCAGTATTTTACGAGTTAGCTGGTGCCATTCAGTAAGACTGTAGTGCCTCGGAAAAAGACACGGAAACCTTAACATTAGTAAGGGTAAAAGGAAAATTGTCGTGAAAATAAAAATGACTTAACTTCATACCTGTTCACTGACCGACTTCTTCTTTTTTTTGGGGGGGGGGGGGTAAGAGCTTGAGTTCTGTCTAGTTTAAGTTAACTTTGGCTTAAGTCGCTAGACGAGCATCCACCGCACTCGATTAGTGCACATCCATGCTCCGGTCTTTCAAATTTTTGGGGATTGAGGCGGAATGGAGTCTATTTCAGCAAGTCCACTCGTCCGTTCCTAGAAAATTTTTCGCCAGCATCGGGATTCGAACCCAGGATACATTGGTATGGAGTTAGATGCGCTGCTTACAAGAGCAACCTGGCCGGGTGGCCGGCCCCCTTTAAGAATTCCTATACGCACATTACTTCGACGGTTTTGTTTCTCTGCAAATTGGCTATGAAGTTTGGATCGATAAGTGGACTGCATTTTGCAATTTGGAATTATAAATTCTGGATTTTCAGGAAAAACACTTATGTGCATGGGGAAACTAATGGCACATACGTGTTTTTTAAACCGGGCTAGAATTTATAGTTCCAAATTGCAAAATTTATTCCAAACACAGGTCGACGGTCAAAGTGCAAAACCACGTACCTTCATTGCGGTGTTTTAAAACTTCCGCTCCTACTATATTGTTCCCAGAGAAGAAAAAACCAAAAATAGTACCTTGAAATTATTACAGAATATTCCTTTAACAGAGAAGAGAAATGAAGAAAGTTTTCAAGAAATTACGTAAACTAGTTTTCCTAAGAAAAGGTAAAGTATGACCGGAAGTCTGCAGCGCCGCAAATCGAGATACGTGCTTTTGCGCTTTAGCCATGGATATATTCTGCCAACAGGATAGAAAAATCCAGGAAGTTCTCCGGAAATTAATTCGACTAGCTTCCCAGAGAGGGAATAAAATATGACAGGAAGTCTGCAATGTCGCAAACGGAGATACGTGATTTCAAACTTTGGTCATCGAGGTATTTAAAAAGCATTAAATTTAGCGCCATCTGGAATCAGACAACAATCTTACCCTTCCTCAGCCATCGTAGAGCGAGAAGTGTGAAGAACTGCTTAAACTGGTTTCAACAACGAAAGCTAACCCGAAACTTAGCCAAAAGTCTTGCGAACAGATTGACACAAACCCAATAGTTCAGATAGCCTCGATAATTGCGACACGAGCTTGTCCAGTCCGAAGAAAGAACTAGGTGAGAAACAGGGTAGGCATTACGATGTGCCATGAAACCTTACAGTTCCATCCTCTCGCTGGTAGCCACTGACATCGTGCACAGGCAAGGCTGCCATATTCTACGATGAAATTTAGAAATCATACACGGATTTAAATGAAGGAAAGTGCTGATTCTCAGAACCATCTGGCAACGATGTGCATAGGTTATAGGATTAGTCTTATTCAATTAAACAGTCACCGTACGTCCCGGTGTCAGAGAGTAGGTAACATGGTTCAGACAATGAAGGGAAATATGGAAAAAGTGCTCTATTCTGCTCATTTAGCAGTTTTCCGACTGAAGAAAATCTAAGAAAGAGTAATGAGAGGAACTAATACTTTACAAAAAAACCAGAAATTAAACTTTTTAAAAACCCTCAATAGGAAATATATAAAAGTACCAAACCTCGTATCTCGGTTTGCGACGTTGTACACTGAGGAATATCTTTGACTTAAAAACCAAGTAGTGGTTCACCACTAATAGTGGTAGCATTTACACTTTAGTGGTGGTATATATACCTTAGTATGGTATTTATACCTTGGTATGGTTAACAGCCCGAGAATGATTAGTTCATAGTTCACTATTAGTGGTGTTCCATATGAGTCATTAATTGGTTTATAAAGCCATAGATTTTTCTCCGTGCAAATCTCCAGCCACATTTTACATTTCTTGGCCACTGTTTTCGCACAAAATATCGTTTGATTTCCTTCGGATGCTTTGACGATATTTTCAGAGCTCTCTTATCTATTCCATAAAAACAAGATTTGGTTACAATCAATTTTCCTCCCATTTTAGTCGGCATATGATTAGAAAAGAAATCATAATGAGCACTTCAATACTTACAGAACAGAAACTTTTCATCTTCCATGGATAATCAGAGTAATCATTGTACGGCAACTAACCTGGAATCAAACAAACGAAAATATTTTTTTAAGAGAATGATATGGGCACTCTTAGAAAGTTGAAGAAAACACTTTGGACGCAGAGAAAAGTGTTTTAAGATACCTATTCAAGGTAACGAGGTGAAATTCCTAAGTTAAAAATGCTATTCCGTGACATTAAAATCAGGAATGGTGTGAAGAAGTGGCAACTTGGCGAACGGGATACACGTGCTTTTCTGTATTTACCATCGGTACGCCACCCATAATCGGCCGAGCTCTCAAGGGATTGTATTCCATACATCAAACTGACGTTCTATCGTTGCAATTGTATCGATCTCGATCGGCTCAGCATGTAAACATATCCTGAAAAGTCAACCAAATCATCTGTGGCAACGGGTTTTTGTAATAGATTTTTAATGCTTACGAGTACAAAATGGCAATAAAAAGTAAAATTGTTAGACTTATCTTCTTTTTTAACTTTTCCAACTTATATCCTAACGTCATGTTCTACTGTTTTGAACCAAACGATACATCGAACCACTATCGGATGCGATCCAGAACTTCATCGGTATGAGCTGACCTCTGCCGCGCTGAGGAAAAACGCCGTATGAACCTTAAGGCGTTGCCAAATTTCCTTTGATAAAACACAAATCTCCTGGTAAACTTGTGAATATATTCCACCAAAATTTTCAGACAATTTTGCGCGCAATTTAATCTAAAATGTCCGAATATTTCAAAGAATAATGTGAATGAATGTCGTCAAAAATACATGTTTTATCAAGGGAAGTTTGGCAACACTCGAATGTTCATATGGCATTCTTTCTTAGCATGGCAGACCTATCGTGAAAAGATGAGTAAATTTTCTCCTCATTGAGTCTGAGTAATACAATTCTGAGTCAGCCAGAAGCTGTATGCTTCGCGGGCACTTGAAAAGGGAAAAGAACCTCTCGGCGGGGTATTTCTAAAAACTTAATTAAAGCGAAAATAAAAAGAATTCATGTTTTTGAAGGAAAATCAATTAGCAGAGGGTGGAAAAATAAGGTTTGGATTCAGAACTTAACGTGCGCTCCCGCGCGGCGTGCAGGTTAAGGAGAGGATTGAATGGACCATTCATGCAACTGCGGTATGCGTATGTTTCAGTGTATGTGTGCGAAAGAATAAGAAAGGAGCATGTCTCTGACGTCTGATTGTATCTCAGTGAAAATTCTCTTTCCGGAAAGGCATGTCGCTACTGGAACAAGAGATGCATTTACTTTCACTGGGGTGTTTTTTCCCTCACTTCTTTCATTTTTTCAAAAGAAAATTCATCACGATTTTCCGGCATTGCTGCATGCAATTTTTTTGAGATAATCTATACAGATAGAGAAAAATTCTCGAAATCGTTGGAAGTTAATGCATTAATAATGATAGTAAAGTGTCTCTCATAAAAGTATTTGATACACCGAAAAAAAAGTGATGCTGATTTAACATTCTGGATGTGAAAAAGTGTGCGAGAATTCACAAAACGCTAAAATAACTGCTACAGCAGTTCCTTTAACAATGCTACGATGTAAAAGTAACCGCTGTGGAGGTTAATTCAACGTTTTGTGAGTTCTCGTACACTTTTTTACATACAGAATGTTTTACATACAGAATGTTAAATCAGCATCCCTATTTTCAGTGCAGGTAATGAACAATGCAGGCAAATGCGATGGGTGTTTTCTACGATAATTTTACCATTTAAAAGGTCAAGGAATCATGTTCCCGACCAGCAAATGCGTGAACTCTAATAATTTGGAAATTTCGCATTTCTCAATACTGTCGCTTTATCTCTTTTTTCTAACAAAACCTAGAGGGCAGCACAACTGGCTCCTAAATTAGATCTTGGAGGAATGAAATAGAGAGTACTTTGAATATGATCGCTAAGGAAAAACGCCGTATGAAACTTCAGACGTTGCCAAATTTCCTTCGATAACACACGAATACCCTGGTAAACTTATGAATATTTCACGTCCGCCCTGGTAAAAATTGGACGTATTTCTGGCAAACGGAACTATGTGCATTATGACGTGAGCCCTGTCACGCATGTATTCTTATGGGTGGCAGGGCTCATGCCTCAATGCACATAGTCCCGTTTGGCAGAAATACGTCCAATTGGCAGTAGAGTCTGTGTTCCAAAATACCAGAGACCTACAGCCGACTGTAAGATTTCCAATAGCTTCTATAGCCGGCAACACAATTTCTTATAGCATTTTATAGTCGATGGCGGCTAAGCAACAGCCTGACGATAAAGTGTATGCTATCCGTTACTAATTACGGATGCTAGGACTTAGTGAGTGTCACAGGTATTGAAATACCAGCAACTTGTTCTTTTCTTAAACTTATAAATTTCCTATGCATATTCAGTTCACTCATTAGGGATGGCTGGATTTCGTACACTTTCGTCTTTTTCAGTCCTATCTCCCAGCCATCACCTTAAATTACCCATTACTTTTATTACTGAACTTGCAGCTGATCGNCGTGACGCCGACGCAGTGATCAGGAGCGTGGGGACGAGAGGGCTTAGTGGACTCCTGTATGAGCCACGTTTAGCAAATGGTCTAATGAGTCTCGAGGCTCATCACAGATTGCACTTACCACTATCCTGGTGGCCCCGGCTATCAGAGCAAGGAGTACCAACTTTTGAAAAGGATAACAGTGTTGTGGAGATATGTCAAAGCAACGTTGTGAACAAAACGGAGTGAGTGAAATTCTCATTCAAGGAGTGCCGAACTGGTCAGCCATCCTCGAATCAGTTCGCTTGCTTCCGCTTATATATGCATATTTTAAATCAGCGCGCCCCATTCTAAGGTTTTTTTAAAAAAAACCAAGAAACGTAGACTCTTGGTATTCATTACACATAAACTAGCGAGCCCCAGAATGAGAAACAAATTTTAATCATTATTATTGACGGATTAGTAAACTTTTTACACGCTTTGGAAAATCTCAGAAGTTCGCGGTAGTCACTTTTCGGTAAGGAACTAGGGGACTCGGTTATTGTATCGAGGGGGGGGGGGTCGAAACGATCGCAAAGGCGGTATACTACGTATACGCGCCAATAATGATCACTTCAATACTTACAGAACAGAAACTTTTCATCTTCCATGGATAAACAGAGTGATCATTGTACGGCAACTAACCTGGAATCACACAAATGAAAATATTTTTTTAAGAGAATGATATGGGCACTTTTGAAAAAAGGCACTTGAAGAAAACACTTTGAATGCAGAGAAAAGTGTTTTAAGATACCTATTCAAGGTAATGAGGTGAAATTCCTAAATTAAAAATGCTATTCCGTGACATTAAAATCAGGAATGGTGTGAAAAAGTGGCAACTTGGCGAACGGGATACACGTGCTTTTCTGTATTTACCATCGGTACGCCACCCATAATCGGCCGAGCTCTCAAGAGATCGTATTCCATACATCAAACTGACGTTCTATCGTTGCAATTGTATCGATCTCGATCGGCTCAGCATGTAAACATATCCTTAAAAGTCAACCAAATCATCTGTGGGAACGGGTTTTTGTAATGAATTTTTAATGCTTACGAGTACTAAATGGCAATAAAAAGTAAAATTGTTAGACTTATCTTCTTTTTTAACTTTTCCAACTTATATCCTAACGTCATATTCTATTGTTTTGAAGCAAACGATACATCGAACCACTATCGGATGCGATCCAGAACTTCATCGGTATGAGCTGACCTCTGCCGCGCTGAGGAAAAACGCCGTATGAACCTTCAGGCGTTGCCAAATTTCCTTTGATAAAACACAAATTTCCTGGTAAACTTGTGAATATATTCCACCAAAATTTTCAGACAATTTTGTGCGCAATTTAATCTAAAATGTCCGAATATTTCAAAGAAAAATGTGAATGAATGTCGTCAAAAATACATGTTTTATCGAGGGAAGTTTGGCAACACTCGAATGTTCATATGGCATTCTTTCTTAGCATGGCAGACCTATCGTGAAAAGATGAGTAGATTTTCTCCTCATTGAGTCTGAGTAATACAATTCTGAGACAGCCGGAAGCTGTATGCTTCGCGGGCACTTGAAAAGGGAAAAGAACCTCTCGGCGGGGTATTTCTAAAAACTTAATTAACGCGAAAATAAAAAGAATTCATGTTTTTGAAGGAAAATCAATTAGCAGAGGGTGGAAAAATAAGGTTTGGATTCAGAACTTAACGTGCGCTCCCGCGCGGCGTGCAGGTTAAGGAGAGGATTGAATGGACCACTCATGCAACTGCGGTATGCGTATTTTTCAGTGTATGAGAGCCTGCGAAAGAATAAGGAAGGAGCATGTCTATGACGTCTGATTGTATCTCAGTGAAAGTTCTCTTTCCGGGGAGGCATGTCGCTACTGGAACAAGAGATTCATTTACTTTCACTGGGGTGTTTTTCCCCTCACTTCTTTCATTTTTTCAAAAGAAAATTCATCATGATTTTCCGGCATTTCTGCATGCAATTTTTTTGAGATAATCTATACAGATAGAGAAAAATTCTCGGAATCGTTGGAAGTTAATGCGTTAATAATGATAGTAAAGTGTCTTTCATAAAAGTATTTGATACACCGAAAAAAAAGTGATGCTGATTTAACACTCTGGATGTGAAAGAGTGTGCGAGAATTCACAAAACGCTAAAATAACTGCTACAACAGTTGCTTTAACGATGTTACGATGTAAAAGTAACCGCTGCGGAAGTTAATTCAACGTTTTGTGAGTTCTCGTACACTTTTTTACATACAGAATGTTAAATCAGCATCCCTATTTTCAGAGTAGTTAATGAACAATGCAGGCAAATGCGATGGGTGTTTTCTACGATAATTTCACCATTTAAAAGGTCAAGGAATCATGTTCCTGACCAGCATCTGAACTTACATAATGCGTGAACTCGAATACTTTAGAAATTTCGCATTTCTCAATACTGTCGCTTTATATATTCTTTCTCACAAAACCTAGAGGGCAGCACAACAGGCTCCTAAATTAGATCTTGGAGGAATGAAAGAGAGTACTTTGAATATGATCGCTAAGGAAAAACGCCGTATGAAACTTCAGACGTTGCCAAATTTCCTTCGATAAAGCACGAATACCCTGGTAAACTTATGAATATTTCACGTCAGCCCTGGTAAAAAGTGGCAGTAGAATCTGTGTTCCAAAATACCAGAGACCTACAGCCGACTGTAAGATTTCCAATAGCTTCTATAGCCGGCAAAACAATTTCTTATAGCCTTTCATAGCCGATGGCGACTAAGCAACAGCCTGACGATAAAGTGTATGCTATCCGTTACTAATTACAGATGCTAGGACTTAGTGAGTTTTTGGACTACCGCTCTCTTTTTGGGCCGTAGTATCTTGATTTATTTTGCGAGGGAAGCTCCGTACTTTTGAAGGATGCCTGTCATTCCTAATACGTTGAAGCGCCTTCAATTCCGTACGATACTGTGCAATACCTCTGGTGTGAAATAGTCGCTTCAAGCGCCGCCGTGGTACGCTGCGGCGCAGCGCGGCGGGCGGGCAGCCAGCGCGAAACGCGCATTGGCGCCTACAAACCTAACAGGGATACTTCACGCATTGCGCAGTGCGTGAAGTATCCCTGTTAGGTTTGTAGGCGCCAGTGCGCCGCCGCTCCGCTTTGTGTTAGGCTCTAATATTTAATCTCGTGGAGTCAGCGTTGTTAAACTTATGACTTTGAAATGTTCGCACACTCTGTATTCATTATTCTCATTTGAATTGATGAAAACAAATATGTAGTAAAGGGAAATATAATGTGCGTTTTGTAAATAGTATGGTGATTCCGTACAAACTTAAGGATTTACAAAGCACACGAATTTCTACACAATTTCTTATAGCCTTTTATAGCCGATGGCGAAAAAGCAACAGCCAGGCGATAAAGTGTAAAGCCCGGCGATAGGAACAATAGTCCGGCTGTATAATTTTTTATCGCTTCGTGGAGCCCGGCCGTATGATTTTTTCCACTTTCTACAGCCAGTTATATGATTTTCTATCGCCTTCTTCAGTCGGCTATAAAAACTCCTATGGTATTTTGAAACGCAGCTCCTATCGCCAATTTTTCCAGGGCGATTTTTCTGATAATTTTATTCGCAATTTTTCCTAAAGTTCCTGAAAGTATCAAGGAAAAATATTAATATTTTTTCTCAAAAATATACATTTTGTGGAAGGAAATTTGGCAACTCTCGAATGGGCATACGGCGTTTTTCCTTAGCACGGCAGAATAATAGAGCAGTGATCAACGGGATTTATGTTCAAAATCGTAATGTTTTTGATAATTGAAGATCTACGAAGATGAAGAAATAAGAGTAATCGATCGATGGAAATTTTTAAATGAGAGCGCATTCTTTACTATAAACGTAAAAATAAAGTTCAAGTTCTATCAAAGAGGGCGGATTTTTACAAACTACTGATAAAACACCCAGAATACAGGAAAAAAGTTCGGATAGAAAAATACGCCGTCCTTTTTTGAATGGTCAAATATGAGAAAACTACACTATTTCCAGCGACGTTTTTGTGAGTGTTAATCAATTTTTGGACGATTTATATTAAACGCACCAACGATGATATTGAGAGCCAATATAGCTTCAAAATTTAAGCATTTTACTGCTAACACTCTACTGTTTCGGAATGCTGGCGGCAAGTTGATTGCTAAAAGCGGCCGCTGTCAGGACAGCGCAAAAAGGAAGGGAGCTCATTGCCTCGTAGGGGAACGGTAAATATGTCGTTCGCGACAACACAAAGAATTGAAGAGCATAACATAATTATGTACACGTTGGCGCGAATCATACGAGGGAAGAGAAATATTGAAAGTTCAGCAAGTGCAACTTTTTATTTGCTCGTCCTGACATACTGAACTTGAAGCGTGGCTCACAAAGAAGCGTGTCATATTTGAAAAGCAAGCGCAAACCCGCATTGAGACTCCGATGCGGAGGGCCTTTGGCAGCCCGGCATCGGCCGACCTTGATCAAAACAAATAAATTAAACTTTAATCACCCGGATATTCACTTTACCCTCGTAAAACGGCTTCCTCGCATTAGATTGAAAGCTGCCCTCGCTAATGTTCCATCGCTTAGACAACCGTAGTCATAAAATGAAGGATACGAGTCACGTTGTTAAAGGATCGGTGAATTCTCAAAGACGCACTGCCGCCTAGTGGGCAGTAAAGAAGTCACTAATTTCAATTGGAATATCTTTGGCCATCCATTTTGGTCTACAAAGAGTCAAAGTTGAGTAATTGATACTGGAGCAAGACTAGGCGCTCTGAAATATGTTTGGGGCGATATACCTCGGGAAATGTCAGGTTGAACAGAAACTAGGGCGATATGAGGTCTGCAGTTCCAAAAGTGTGACTTCGAGGGAAAATCACTATTAAAAATTCTGATCCGTGAAATTTCAAGAACAAAATTGCTAGATAAAACTTTACACTACCTACGTCTAACTGAAAAATGGGGTTCGGCCGGAACATGCGCAAAAACGAATCTCAGATAAAGAATTTTTTTTTGTAAATCAAAACAAACGCAAAGTATGAGTAAAGATCACTGAAACATCAATGGTTCTAATAATTATCAAATATATTTCGCGGGGTTAAAAAAAGGTACTACATTACAATACAGAATTCCTGAATAAAGAAAGGGGACATTTCCACAAAACCAAATTGTACACGAGAAACAAGAAAAAATTGTTTTTTGAGTGGATGACTAAATTTCAAAAATATAAATTAGAGAGGATTTAGTATCAGAATTGAAGGCTTAAAACTATTCTAACATTTATGTGATACACTAATTGTACATGTCATTAGCATTCATTTTGGCTTAATGAATGTTTCCCTTTTCTGCGTTCAAAGAGGCTCATATGGGGGTTTTTGGGTGAAATCTCATAAAAATAAGTTCAAAAACGTTCTTTTTCTGAATTTATTGCGCACAATAATAATTATTAGTATAAAATATATTGGTACTTAATTCTCAACAAGCTAGTACTGGTTGTGGACATCATTCCATAAACCGCGATGACCCTTTGCGCTAACCTCCTTTAAATTTTTAATTTTCCTGCGACCTTCAATTATTTCGCATGCCTCGTTTCAGCTCCTAATTGAGGTATATCTAATAACAAGGAATAAACATCCGTGCTTAACTCAAATTCGCCGAAATTTGAACAAGTCCTCTTTCTGCATTTGAGGATTCAATAGTGTAATGAATGACGATGACTTTAGCCAAAGATTCTTCCTCAGTAAAGAATTTCGTACACGCTCGCTCTAGATGCAACTCTATTTAATTTTGTAACGTACAAATACACTTTAGTAAATAGTTACGGCATGAAATACGAGTTGCTGTGTAAGATTGAGCCCTCTATTGACGAAACACAAGTTGCTGCGTATGCGAGCGCAATGTAAACACCGAATCAAGCTTAAATAAATAACTTCGCACCGTATCTGCTTGTATTCTTATCGTTCCGTTCAAAAGAAAAAATATGAGAATTGTCTTTTTCATCTTCTTCAGACTTCTCATGTTATGAGAGGTGGACAAAAAAATTCGTCTCTTTCGTGTGTATTCATCTTGCGCAAGGCTCAACCTTTTAAACCTAAAACACTAAAATATAGGTAGTCTCCGAACAACGCATGTATGAAAATTTTTCTTGGTAAAAATCAAACCTATGGGCTTTTGAAACGAATTAAAGTCACCATTTTGGATACTCAATTCGCTTTTTTCGTTGCATGCTTATTCTAAAATCTTGGGCTTGCAACCCGCAATACACGTGGCTCCTTTGCTTCTCACCCTAAAGTAACGCCTCTGCCGTGGTAACGAAGAGAGCTGTAACTCTCAGATTTTCAAACCCCAAATTTCTATCAGAACTCGTTTAATCTTTTTCAGATAATACTACTACAACAGCTGAAACATTAAAATTAATCTTCTATGCATAAAAACAAGACCTTGTATATGAAGCCGTAAGTACGTAAACATTCACGTCTTTTCAGAGGAAACGGTCAAACAGGAGTATGAATCTGCCAGAGAGCCAATGAGAACTGTGCTTTTAAGTAATATGACGTTCTTTTCTGCCAATTTCTTTTTTTGTATGATGTTTGTCTGAAACGGTACCTCGAGAGCATGCAAAAGATAGCACTACGGATCACTTGTCTAACACAAGCCATACACGAAAATTAAAGAGGCCCTTTTTACAAGTGTTAAAAATGAAATTTGTCAATTTTCCATTACCCGAAGTATTTTTATGGGTCTTCTGATTGTTATTTAACAATGTTACACAACATGATTCTTCACTGAGGCACCAGACAAGGTACGAATTTAAGCATTCTGATACATGTTTCTTAGTCAAAATTTCACGTAAAGCACGATTCCTGCATAAAAAATTACTGAAATCAACTCCTGACTAAGATATTCACGTTTTTATTTCACATTTGTTATGGTTTATTTAAATTTCCCGGTCACAAGAAAGTTAGTACTCTACGTGAGTCAAATCGCGCCTAACAACGGTTTTGTGAGGCTTCTCAATCGATCATTGTTCCTTTTATGGCTCAAACTGTAAAAAATTTGCTATATAGCCATAGCTTCAAGGTTGAGATTGTCAGATTTCCACATAGCAGATCCTGTAATTGTAAAATAATGGTGTAATGTGGTGCGCAATTTAATTCACGTAGTCCGTTGCGATTCCATGAGCGGGATGGTTGAATTCACGCGTCAAAAAACATTAAATATCTTGGTAAGGAGTTAATTTCAGTAATTTTCGTTGCAAGAACCGTGTTCTACGTGAAGATTTGGTCAATAAAAATATATCAGAATGCTTAACTTCGTACCTTGTCTGGTGGTCCATTTCAGAAGTGGATCCAGCAATTTGACAACATCGGATTTTGAATCGTGTGTGTTAAATTATGAGTGTGAACTTTTGGTTAGTAAGAAACATGTATCAGAATGTTTAACTTTGAACCACGTCCACTGTCAAGTGGTCCATCCCTGCTAAAAATGGTGAGTACAAATGAGTAGAAAATCAAAGTCGTATGAATAGGATTTCAATTCATATAAATAGAATTTCAACTCATATGAATAGAATTTCAACTTATATGAATAGAATTTAACTCATATGAGCAGAATTTCTCTATTTAGTTTTCGCCAACTCATATGACTGAAGATTGCAACTCATATGACCAGAGATTTCAGCTCACATGAGTTCAGCATTGAATCTACCATGTCCGATATCTCAGAAACTACTCACCGCATCAAAAGAATTTTAAGTACAAAATGTTTTTAATTTTCAAATTTACATATTATGTCGGTGTCTGCTGGTCAGAAACAGCACTTCTGAAAAATTAAAAAAAAAATCAATTTATGTGAGTTGAACTTTTCTACTCTTATAAGTAGAATATTCTAGTGATATGAGTAGGATTTCTTCTCGTAATAGCAAGAAGTTCTACTCATGTGAGTCGGCAAATGGGTCACTAAACCTTATTTATTTTATTGAATATTCTGAAAGTACTATGTGAGTAGATAACGTGGTGATTTTGTCCGCATTTTTATGGAGCCGAAATCGCTGAGAAAACCGCTTTTGAAAAATCTAAAAACTGCGAGACATTTCAAACGCACACGAATGGCGGGAAACTGACGGTGTTGACACACTGCGGTAGTCATATAGCAATCTTCTCTCATTTTCCTCTGATGTTTGTTAAAATAAAACGTGTTTCAATGTGGAATTGTTGGTCGTTTATTACAACTAACATATGAATGAGATTCAAGTCTTGAATTCAAAAGATATAATTTCGACTTTAGTATTGTTTTCATAAACGAAGAGTAGATGGACATTTGACGGAAGTCGTGGAAACCCGTGCCCGCTTCTGAATGGTGCCGGATGACATCATTCGGCGCGTCATCGCGAAACCGGGGCATTTTAAATTTGCGTATAAGTTGAGCGATTTGAACTGCGCATTTCTCGGTTATTGAGTTACTTGTTCGCGTTTTTAATGTGCGCATCTTGTTCTACGCGTCATTTTCCTTCAGAAAACTAAATTCGCAAGTCAAAATTCGTTCATGGTTTAGTGAACCATTTCGGACACTACTAGGTCCATTTTCTGAAAATTGTATTTTTGCACTTACAGCTCTCTTGGCTATCGCGGGAGATCCGTCCCAGCGAATGATTCGAGGTGGAAGATTGGCCGATGGGCGGGTCATTAATACTGGTATTAGTTGTGTTGACATTATCGGATGTGGAGTTCCGTATCCGCGCTCGGGGCCCCTCACTCGGGCCGTCGACGTTTAATCCGGCGAATAACTTGCGGGCGTTTATCTTCGCTCATGCTTCGTTCGTCAATAACAGCGACAAATTGAATTGTGCACCGGCATCAGAATGTAAGACCAGATAGTATCCGTTAATTACCTTTCTCCTTCTTTCATCGCTCGCTCATCCCAGCAAAAATCCGGATCCGTAAAATACACTTCGCCGCCTTTCGGCCGAACTATCACAAGTGCCGTGCGACGTTTAAACATTTCCGCCCTCATTTGGTTTTTTTACAGTAAAATTGTTCAACGAGGTTGTCCGAAAATTTCACGAAATATTCTTTGTGCTGCCGATAAAATTCAGTGAAATTTTCAAACGGATTTAACCAACGATTTCTCTGTAAAAAAATAACATGGCGACGGAAATTTTTAAACGTCGCGTGGCGCTTGTGATACTTTGGCCGGAAGGTGACAACTTCCAGTCAAGTTGCACGGTTCAAAATTTCCGCTATTTACGTGTTTTGCGACTTTCAATATCGAATTGCGGAATTTTACTCCCGTGCCAACAAAGAACGCCGTGTGTACCTTCGAGAGTTACCAAATTTTTCCGGATAAAACATGTATTATTGAGGAATATTATTAGAGTCTCTTGAAATTTGGAGATAATTTAAATCTGGATGCGAATACAACATTCTGAAAAATTGAAGGAAACATATTTGCAGATTTACCTCTGAATTCGTATTTTACCACGGGAAAATTGGCAACGTCTGAATTCTCACACGGCGTTCTACCTTGGCGGGGTAGAAATATTGTCTTTTTCCTCCATCAACTCTATAACAATTTCCTATTACATTTTCTTTGAGGGTCTCAGATGTTTTAGGTTGGATCGTAAAGAAAATAGTCGGAAAAGATAGGACAACAATATTCATAGTGTTGTAAAAAAAAAAAATAATTTTATTGAAGGATTTATGACGACTCCTGATGGCACATATGGCGTTCTTCCTTAGCAATGTGTACCCCTCACCCCCTGGTAAAATTTCCATTTTTCGTAGTGCAATTTTTTGGTTCTCGTAGAGTGCAAACTCATGGTTGCTACCAAATTACTTGGTCGTTTCAATCACGTCATTGACAGAGGCGACCGTATTTGAATTCCTTAGAACACACCCACTTTCAATATGCATCCATTTAATTACTTCATATCCCCAAAAACGTCAGGGCATGAGTAAACCTCCATGAAATGTAGTAGTGTTGTGCCTTCGATCCATTGCGTTGACATAGCAAAAACCTGCTATTGTATGGACATAAGCGCAACAATGGTCGATACACCAATTTCAAATCGTACCTAACTTTGCTGAGTTCCACCGTTGTTGGTCATGAATTAATTCCCTTGAGAGTCAAATAGCAGGGGAATCAAAACAATCAAGTTGGGGACTCGAAAAGGGAGGTTGTTTTCTTTGGGTATCCTGGCCTCGGGTATAGCTTCGACGATAGATACACAATAATTGCCGTTGATAGCGCTGACAAAAAAATCACATTTCTGCATTTTGATAACATGGACAGAGTTTAAAAGAGACGCACAAAGTACGATCGAGTTTTTTTCGCCGGACCTCACCCCAGGTGACTAATGACTATTTCCAACTTTAATGAATTGACATTGAGACGTAATTCCGATGTTTCAGGGTAACCTACGGTTTGGGTTGATTTAACACAACATTACGGTGGAAAACCAAATCTTTTGGGTTGACCTGACACAAAAAAATACAACACAACGTAACAAACAATAACACCAAACACGGATATTTTAACTGTGTATAGCTAAATTAAATTAAAACCACTCCTGACTAATTTTTCCCCCAAAATACGATTTGGTGCCTGGCACTGATGACTCGATCCGTTTATTGTATATCTCCTCCTCTTATGACAACCCTCAATAACTGATGGGCGATTTTATCCTGATAAATTATACCTTCAGCAGTGTGATAAACCGGCAAAAGAAAGTTGCTGAAGTAACATTTCGGATGTTATCTGTGCGACAATTCTTGGATGTTGTTATGCATACTCTCGTTAAAGTAACATCCTAGCTAAGTATGTTAAATTAACAACTGTGGCATTGATATCAACATTCAAGACTTGTCGCACAGATTTTTAACATCCGACATATTACTGCAGAAATTTTTTTTTCGATGTAGCATCCTTTCGTAATTCTTTGTGCACCTGAGGACTATACTTGAAATTCACTAGAACGGCGAAGTAAGTGCTAGTATCAAGGGTTACAGAAAAGCCCGGACGAATTTGAAATCAGCCCACTGGAGCAAATCGTCACTTCTCCAACGTGAGGGCGCATCTCAATTTCCACATGAGCCCCAGAGAGCATGAATTAATAGGTAAAACAGAGCTCACATGGAAAGTGAGATACGCTCTTACATCGAAGGAACGACGAAATCTTCATTGGCAGAATCGCTTCTGACAACATTAACGAACCAAGGTATTCAATGAGATAAACTGCACCTAAGGCTGCATGGGGCTGTTTAAAGCCAAAGCATGGGACATTTATTGAGCAGATGAAAGGCTTATTAATTAAAAATTTGGTATTTTCGCTTGTAGCACCATGAATGGAACACTGACGTGATGGTGTGTGTGTGTGTGTCTCATTACTTTAAAAACCAATTTCGAGTGTTCCATAGTAGGAAGAAATAAACTTTTTCACGCATAAATATGTTTAGGTCGAAACTTCTATCAATTGCAGCGGTAATTCTCAAAATTTGGCACAAAGCCCCTTGTCATTCAAATTCACCATCTCGTTTAGCCCCTAATGAACCTCAACAGGGCCTAGGGGTCCGCAAAGGTACGCCGGGGAGAGCCGAAGGGATCCGTAGAAGCAATATCGACGAGGGACAACTTACTGCTTCATTCTACTGCAACAATCCACTGGCTCTATCTATTGGAAGTCTTCCGAACGAATTGCTGAAGGCTGAGAAGCGGTAGGTGAAAGCTGTGGCGCTACCTCTAGTCGAGGAACTGAACGATCGCTCCGCTGCTAGGGGTTGCGCTGTGCGCGAGCGAGCCCTGCCGGTTGGATAGAGAAATGATTCATTCATAAAACTTGCTGGGATGAGAACGCTTTTGAAGCACACGGCCACACGAGCGCTATGCTATGACTCTAGCTTCCTGTGCAGTACTGTCTCATGAGAAAGAGAATGCTTGGGTTTTCCTCGGGTAGATATGGCAGCACTTGTTATATAAAAGAATCAGACGTCGAGGTGAAAAAAGAGAGATCGTGTCAGTTAACACAGCCGAATATAGGAGAGACGTATGCGGAACTACAGTTGTTTAACTTTCCTTCCGAATCTGATCGAAACTACATTCGCAGCGTAGAGCGGAGCATTGAGAGTTCACGCCTTACGCCATCGCGCCTTCAATTTTGCGGATGTGCAATACGGACATCCAACAAGCACGAATAGTTGTATCTCTGCGCCGCGCCGTCTCTTCAAGATTCGAACTTAGAATTGAGAGTCGATAACGCAATGTGCAAGCTTCTTAAAAGTCGCAACCTATGCACGCTGCTGGAAAGGAGAAGGTGAGTACAACACAAGGAGAAAACTTTTTGGTTGCTTCAAGAAAACTTTTAAGTCATGAATTCATGATTCCCGTCTGCGAATACTTGTTAAGTTATGGGTGAAAATCTTCCTTTCAAACGATGTATTAGTCATTTTAAGGAAATGTCCTGTTACTTGAAAGAGATTTCCGGTTGACCATACAAAAATTACCGTCTAGGAAATATTAAGCGGAAAATTGTCTCGATATAGAAACCTTTTTAGTCTTGTAATGTTTTACGAAGTAACCTAATGTTTTGGTTAAATTGACAAAAAGGTTGATTTCGCCAACCATTTGGTAAATCAACCATTTTATTTTGGTTGACTTAAACGGAAGAAAACTAACCCGCAAAAAACAAAAAGACGGCCATGTTTATCCGTGAGCGGCACAGTCAGTCACTGTCTTCTAGTGCTTTCCATTGAACTGGGCTATACATTTTTTCTGTGCGCCACCACGATGCCGTGCTAAGGTAAAACATCGTATGAACCTTCAGGCGTTGCCAAATTCCTTTGATAAACCACGAATTTCCTGGTAAACTTATGTATATTTATCTTCAAATTTTTGGTAATTTTGTTAGTAATTTCACCTGAGCTATCTGAAAATTACAAGGAAAAATATTGATAACTTGCCTAAAAATAAACGATTTATCGCAGAAAATTTGGCAACTCTCGAATGTTCATACAGCGTTTTTCTTCAGTACTGCAGGAAAGTAACGTGGCATTTTGGGAGCAAATTTATTTTATTTGGTTTCCATACGGATGTTATCCTACTAAAGTATGAATAGAATGTATACTATTCTAGTTCCCAACAGTGCTTTACGAAGCACACCATAAAAATAATATAAAGCAAACTTGTGAATGCCGCTGTATCGAACAAAATGCTAACGATAGGATAAAGAAAGCAACCCGTTGAGACTGAACTAATCTCGAATACAAAAGTTAACAGCTATTTCACATTCAAAATCAATGTATTCTACAAACACCATCCTAAAGGGGATAATAAACTTCCACACTGCTTCGAAGCGGATTTAGTAACGGTGGAGATAGAAAAAGCTCCAAGAGCTAAAACGGAGGGACAAATTGAAGGGACCATCGATTGATGCAACAGTTGGAGAAAAAAAAAGTTGGAGTTGTATCGAGTAAGGGAACTAATTAGGCAAATTAACCTTTTCATGGGCAACAAACTAATTTCAGCTCACCATCGGAGCGGCGGCATTCGTCTGTGCCACCAATTATTCCGCTCGAGGTCAGGTGATCTTATCCTCTCCATCCCTTAAACCCTTCAACCTTTCAGCTCATCAACCTCTCCTGATCCTCACTCGCCGAAAAATTGATTTTAAACCTCTCATATTATTTTCCTCTCCTCCCTGCTTTGGCTTCACTACGCTTCAGCAAATATGTGAGGAATGAAACTCTGCTGCAGAAAATATAATTAAATCGTATCAGCAAGAGACACGAGCTTGAAGAACCCTTACGCATTCGCTCGACATTTTTAGGGAGGATGAACAGTGAATTAATTAACCTTATGAAAACATTTTATGTCTTCTTAACTTGAGAATACATTTACTCTTAAAGAGAGGGTTTCAAACAGCGTTATCTAATTTTACCCGTCTCTTTTCGGTACAATTTCTGCTGTAAGATAAAGATACGTTGGGGCTATTATTGGGAAATTTATTTTCATTACCTCAAAGTAACGTTTTTTCGAGATACGATATTAAAAATGTGTGCATTTTGAGAGGGTCTTGCAATATTATTATTGAAATCTTATCTTATTGTAATTATCTTGAAATATATTCTTAAATTTACTCTGATTTGACGTAAATTGAGATTCTACAGATTGTAGCTCGTAAAAGCTGATGGATACGAGATTAGAGTTTATATTTTAAAATGCACTTGATTTAAAATTTGAGCTTATTGATTGAATCTTGAAATGATGAAATTTATACATCTTTTATGAAGACTTCAGGAAGAAAACTACCCTTTACACCACTCGTTAGACTACTCTTGACTCTGGTGATTCGTGAGAATTCTCGAGTTCCTTTCATCTGGGACCTCCCTACCGGATACTATTTTGCATTTTACTGCCGTGCCAAGGAAAAACGCCATATAAGCTATCAGGTGTTGCCAAATTGCCTTCGACAAATCACGAAGTTTCAGAGAATCTGTGAAATTTTTCTTCCATTTCTTCAGAAGATTTCGTTCATAATTTGATCTAAAAAGTCTAAAAATCTCAAAGAAATATATTCATAACTTACTTCAAAAATAATTATTTTCTAAGAGAAAATTTGGTGACATTCGGATGCTTTTACGGCGTTTTCACTTAGCATAGTAGTATAAGAGTAAGTTTTGGATCGATCCTTGAATGACGGTTATTTATATGATTTCCTAAGAGACGTAAGACAATTTCAAGATGATGATAATATGAGGATACATGCAATCAATGATTTTCTTCAAGTTCTTTTCTTTCCCTCGAGTTTAAGACCTTTTTTTACTCTCCGCCCATAAAAAGCTGTGAGTAAGCATGATGGGAGGGATGTAGTTATTGAGAAAAACAATTCGAAGAATGATGCCGGAAAAGCCACTTTAAGCATTGATCTAAAGCTTGCACGTTGTACTCATGAATCAATAAACGCTGTGACGGTCTTTGTCGAATAAATTAAATGAAAAAGATAATCGGTTCGAAGAAATGCTGCTCTTAAATCTGAATAATGTATGTCCACTCAAGCTAAATATTGTTCAGAGCTTGTTGTTGTTCGGGCTTCGCTAGCGAACTAAATAGGACGATCAGATAAGCTCACACTTTCAAACTGCTGGCTAAAGTCAATCAAGCATTGAAAGCTGACTGAGGAAAAGTTTTGGATTCTGATAGTGTATTACGACGGCAAAAACACTCAGATTGCTGCTGCGCGAAGCCAAGAAATTGTTGATGGTATCAAAATTGATGGTTTTTTAAACATGTTCAGACGATGAACACGAGATGAAATACAATGATTGATGGTTTTTTCTTTGTAATTCAAACATAAATACTGTAAGTCCTACTAATATGAATCAGGTCATATCAAACTGGAAATTATATGGTTAATCGCACAGGTAATAAAAATATTCTTGATTGCAGACATAAGAAACTAGGGTCACAGGAAAACGGAAACGCAGAACCGCACATTGGCGGTCTTGCGTCAATTGAGACAGGACCGCATTGCTCCAAATTCATTGCTTCAAAATCTGGAAAATAGATTTCTCTACTTTCTACGTGAATGTTTGTAGAGATTGCTTCCTCCTCCAAATGGATGAAACGAATGAAACGCATTAAAAGTTTTGGATAGATGATGAAAGAAGAAAAAAAAATGTTAAAAAAATGTTGAAGAACCCAAATTAAGCGGTATATTTATTATTCTCCCCAAGTTAAGCTTTTGTCATATCATTTCCTAGTTTTCACAGATTTCAACCTAAAAACGTAGAGGCTTCTCCACATTTTTGAGACCATTTCACATCCAACCCTACTAACTGAAGAACAGTGAAAAGTCTTAAACAGAAGAAGCAAATTTAGAACTCAAGGAAATTGTTAAATTTTTAACGTTCTCTCCGCTCCGTATTATTGCTATGTAAAACCGCTATGTATTAGAGTCCCTTTATACCCAGAGTTAAGACAACTCGATTATCAGCTGACTCGCAGTCGGCCTTGGCTGGCCATGGAGGCCGAAACGAGTGCACCCAAACGAACGATATTGAGGGATAAGGATCAGGAATCCTGCGATGTCTGTCACACAAAAACAACAACATCAACAAATTGATCAATTAAAAAGAAAATGAGATTGGTTTGTGAAAAATTTCTTAATCTATTTTCATTTTGGACCGATGGTAATAACAATTGAATCTTGATAAACCACAATTAGGTAATGTTTTCATTATTCTTGTTCACATTTGAGGTACCGCCATCTTGGTGCACTCGTTTCGGCCTCCATGAGCGAGAACCAATCAGAATTGGATTTTTTTTTAGGCCACTTTCAGCCCAACCAAAAGTGAGTTGTCTTAACTCTGGGTATAAAGGGACTCTACTATGTATTATTGCATTCCACTTCGAAGCCTTTCCACATTCCCAAGCCCATAATTTCGGGACTTCCTATTTTTAGAATTTGTCTGCCTGTTTGGATCGTTTCCACATTTTCAGGACCTTTCCCCATTCACCCCGCCCCCCTTTTATTCTTCACGATTTTAGGGTCCTCCTCCATTTCCAAAGCCTTTACACATTTTTTAGGCAAAATTATAGTAGGATGCTTTCTTAACCTTTAACAGAAGTTAAAAGAGTTCCAGCATGGAGGGAATAAATGCTTTATACCCATTTCAAAATTAAATGAAAAACTTGAAGTAAAGCTTCATGATCGAGATTGTTGTGTTCTTTTGTAAGTTGTCTTAAATTGGCTTAATGTGATGCAACGTATTTGATTTAACGCATAGAAAGATCCTTTAGGTTACGACTGCACGTGCTAAGTACATAAAACATTTTCGAAATGATGCAACACGCAACTCCTCCTCTACATTCGTACTATATATACGAATAACCCACGTCGTATCCTTTTCAAAACTACTTTGAAAACTTTCCACCAGCGTGTATGTTGTAATGTCAGTGCACATGAAGCTCTCGCCAAGATTAATGGTTGGAAATACATTTAAAAAGCATTAGCAGTTGCTCCGCCCTATTCTACCTCACCCCCAAGCAGGCGCTCTTTTAAATGGCCCCGAAACAACTGTCTCACGATTGAACTTCGAAAAACTTGAGCGTAAAGTCGGCATTATTCCTCACGTGGTTGCCATACTTTTCCCTCATTCAGTCTGTTTTTAATGCTGAAAGATACTTCAATAAAACAGCGTGCCGTTAAATTTTGTAGAGTACGTAAAATTAATAAAATATACTGATATGCTCAGTTTCTGCTTCCAATAATAACAGAGGTATCGCCTTCGAATTTTTCTTTCTTTCTTTCTTTCTCAAAATTTAACCTTTCTCCTCAACCCTTTTGTATTTTTAATGATATTTCCATGTAAATTTATTACTGTTACTGCCCTCTTTAGAGGTGTAAATGGCCTTAGATGCTAAAGCACTGCTTTAAAATAAAATTATTTTACTACTACTACTACTACTTTCTTTCTTTCTTTCTTTCTTTCTTTACTGCCTTCTTTTAAAATAAAATTATTTTACTACTACTACTACTTTCTTTCTTTTTCCTCTTCTTTTCTTTGCGGGAAAAAAATTGATTTAAGTGCTGCGGCCTTCAAATTAAACATCACGGTTTCTTCCAACTCAGATTTATCAATTAGTGATACACACATTTTCATTGGTTGCCCCACTTGATACATGGTGACACCATGACACCATGGATCAAGTTCATTCGATAATGATTCAAAAATCGACCAGCAGGTGTACATACATGAAAAAATGATTCCGTGATTAACGCATTTGGCCCTTTGAAGAAGAGCAGACCATTCTTTCCGATATCTCAAAATGACCGACAAGTTTACCATCATCGTATTAAGCTCTTGGTGTTCTACGTTAAGGTAGCTACAAAAAGGTTTGATTTAATACGAAAACTCTCGGAGTTCTTCCCTTTGGAGTGACAGGTGACTGTCATGTCACCCGCCTCCTCAAATCGCAGTCTCAACTGGTATCCATTGTTTACGCTATGAAGGGCCAAATAAATAAAAGAAAAGTGCACGTGGAAGATGTGTTTCAATTCTCTTTCGATTTGTATCACTCGACTGGACACAGCTTATTATAGAACGGAAACGTGAGCTATACTGCATTCTGTGCTCACCCAACTGAGCGGTTCTCTTTTGGGTCACGTTTATCATTGGCTCGTGTGGTGGAGGGTAAAAACGTTCCAGGAAAGGAAAAATAAAGAAAGCCTATCGACAAACAGAAGTATTCGAAATTGTTTCATGCTTTGCAGCCTTTCATTCCTGTCTGAAGGAATGGAGGAATTGATTCCCTCCAAATAACTGCACTTTTTCATATTTCTCCCTAGAAACTTAAGACCGTTCTAAAATGGAGACAAGGTGGGAATTTTACAACGGTTGTAAATGAGTATGTGGAAGGAGAGCGTAAATAATATTCCCTGATATGAATCAAAACAAATGAAGTTTTAATAATTTGTGATCATGTTAAATTTTTGAATACCGTAAATGTGTATGCTCGTTTCTTGCTTTATTTTTAGACTTCAAGTTTATTCCCCCAGTGGGGTGTCGAGTCATCTTCACAATGTTTTGCACCTTCAATCAAGCTGGCGGTAATGTACCTTAACCCGTAGTCGAATAATTATCGCAACTAACTCTTGCTTTGCGTTTGGTGCAATGCGAGAAGTATTCATGCGGTCTTGTAGGCGCTAATATGCGTTCGACGCCGACCGCACTGTTTAGCGCAATGCGTGAAGTATTCCTGCAGTCTTGAAGGCACTGATATGAGTTTGACGCCGATCGCACCGTGTTTGGCGCGATTATTTGAGCTCGCGTTAAGATAATAGCGGCATCGAACAATGGGGCTGAAAAGGCCCATGTTGTGTTTCGACGCATTCCAACGTTGCCTCGTTTCTACCGATAAAATATTTTTTCTGAGAAAAGTTGGGAAAGTTCTATATGTCATCTTCTTTCGATTGAATAGACCGTTAAACAAGGTACGAATTTAAGCACTCTGATGCATGATTCTTCACCAGAATTTCATGTCGAGCACGACTCACGCAACGAGAACTACTAAAATCAACTTCTAGCTAAGATACGAGGGTCATCCAAAAAGTAAGGTTCCCTACCTTGTATCTTCCGAGCAAAAAGAGGCTGGCAATGAAATTTCGTGTGTTAGAAATTGCTCAGAAGGGTGGCTGCACTTTTGGGCCCCAAGCTCTCCATCAAGCAATCTGTCCATACTCTCGCTACAAAGGTACTCTAGACTTGGCTGGGTAATGGAAATAAAACATCAGCTGATAGCGAGCAAAGGTTACCAAGGAAACCGTAAATGCGTATTTTCGTTTCCCGAAAATGAGCTCACCGTTGAGCTCATCAGGCGCGTTTTTTTTAGGCTTCATTTGAGTTCAACGATCAATTTCTATTAGAATTACTCTACCGCTAAGGAATTTTCTTATAGACAAACGATCGAAACTACCTGCGCATTACGTTAAAAGCGTAAAATACGGTTTTCACAGCTTCATTTATTTTAAAAATGGATCCCCCTAGAGTACCTATATTGAGAGAGTATGGCCACTGGAGTTACCACCTCTGATTGGCTCAGCCATCTTAGGCTGAATGGAGCCCTTAGAACCCAAAAATGGCGGACGCCATAAAGTTAATGTAATGCAAAATGATTCAAAATGTAGTTGTCTTTGCTTATCGTAACGAGAACTTTACCCAAATGCACTATTGCAACTTTTTTACATATTTTTAAGGCTAATCGTGTGCAATTTTTGAGAAAAATGATCTTAGATGTAGTAAGGTTGGCAGCAAGTGCGGTTGGTGATAACCGTCAAAAGTTGGCAATGACCCCCCTCCCATCCCAAAAACCAAAACAAAGCACCGCCATTTTTGGGTCCTAAGCCTCTCCATGGGACCCAGTGGCCATACTCTCTTAATATAGGTATTCTAGACCCCCCCCCCCCAAAGCCTACACATCGACGAGCTGGTGCTCCATATAAACGCATTAGCACTAGTATACTAGTACTTAGAGGCAAGTCGAAATCAAAAAGCGCTGCCTATCGGCTGAGCGCTGAACTGTCTGCATTCCTCTTTATCGTCGGTAGAAAGGTAATAATTCTTGAGGATAGCAAGAATAAGATGTTTTTTCAAACTCTATCCGCAGTTTAACAAATTTCTCAAACTGTTAGAAAAAACGGCAAAAATGCCGAGATTCGCGTTTTTGGCAAATAGAATCGATACTTCATCAGGAAAAACGCATTTTTGCAATTAGTGTTTTAAACTTAATGGTGGATTTGGATCATTTAAGACTGAAAAAAGGGTTTCACACTTAAAATTCCTTATCAGATAAGATTTGGTCAATCATCGTTGCTCCATCCATCCATGCATTACGCTTTCCTGATGGACCAGTGGACAAAGTACCTATCCTTCAATTTTGATAATTCACAGTTAATCAAAGAAAGCTCATTTTATCAGTACGAAACCTTTCGAATTCACAACAGCTTATGAGTAATGGCAATTTTGTAAACGGCAACTCTTTCACTTTCGCTTCAGAATAGGATGACCGAATCAAGAAACTTATATTACACAATCTCATCCGACCGCCTGCGCTCTCTTCTTTGAAATAAGACGTGGAGACCAAAAACAATATTATTATTTTTTTTGAAATGATATTCCTCGGCATTTTTCGAATATGGGGCTCGATTTCCAGCCGAAAATAATAAAATTAATGGTCAGCATCATTATATAAGGCAACTCACAATGGATACAGAAGAGCGCCTTCAAATCAATCCGTAAACTTAATGCAAAATTCTGATACCACTATTCGTGCTTCACGGGAGTCATTTTGCATACACGGCCATTTGAAGGCGAATCATAGACTTCATGCAACGGGGTACAAATTAAAGCAATGTCATTCAATATTATTAGAGGAAAAAAGCCAGGGGGCCGCCCACCGGGAAACTAGGGAGCCGAATCCGGGGGCCAGCCCCCTGGCAACTAGGAAGCCAGATCCGGGGGCCAGCCCCCTGGCAACTAAGGAGCCAGAGCCGGGGGCCAGCCCCCTGGCAACTAGGAAGCCGAAACCGGGGGCCAGCCCCCTGGCAACTAGAAAGCCAGATCCGGGGGCCAGCCCCCTGGCAACTAAGGAGCCAGAGCCGGGGGCCAACCCCCTGGCAACTAGGAAGCCGAATCCGTGGGCCGCCCCCCTGACCCCTGAGAAGCCAAACCCAGGGGCCGTTCCCCTTGCCCCTTAGAAGCCAAACCCGGGGGCCGTTCCCCTGGCAACTAAGTAGCCCAAGGCGGTGGTTGTCCCCCTGGGCCCTTAGAAGCCAAATCCTGGGGCCGTCCCCCTGGCAACTAAGTAGCCCAAGGCAGTGGTTGTCCCCCTGGGCCCTTAAAAGGCAAATCCTGGGGCCGTCCCCCTGGCAACTAAGGAGCCAAAGCCGGGGGCTGCCCCCCTGTTCCCTGAGAAGTCAAACTCGGAGAGTGCCCATAAGAAGACTACGGAGCCATAGGCGGGGGCTGCGCACCTGGCACATGGAAATCCGATCGACCGGAAACCACTGTCAACGGGATGCGTTATCGTCTCGAAATTTTACTTGACTGGAAATTGAAAATCTTTATTTCTATTCGACCCAAAATGTGCCCCAATCGAAAACTTGACTCAACTGGAAATCGACCCGACCGAAATATGTTCCAACCCAAAATTTGGTTGTTTCCGGATGGAGGATAACTAATTTCAATAACTATTTGTCATTGATTTTCCTAAAAAATCGCAAAAATTCGGTATAAGCAATTGATATATTGACTCGTTAATGTTGAAATCGATTCTACAAGAAAAAATACGTAGGTTTCGGTGTACTACAGTCATATTCGGTGCATTTAGTCTTCCGTGAATCATAAATGAACAATTTTAATCAAAAAAAAATCGTCGATTTTCCGTAGAGAATCTTAAAAAATCGATATAACCGATTGATATATGGACTCGTCAACATTAAAACTCGATTTTGCGTGTAAAAATACGTAGGAACTGGTGTGTATAACATGTGTAATCAACGATAACAACCCCGTAAACACATCAATTCAACAAGAAAATAGCGAAAAATACGGCCGGAGTTTGACCCCTTTGCCCCCCCCCCCGGTAACTCGATAGCGGTTGCTATACTCATCTTGAAATTCTCTTCTGAGTTTTCTGTTATTATAAGCTTCCACTTAAACCATGGTTTGATGGTCGAATTGAATATCGAAAAAGGGGCGAAAGTCAGCCCTTATTTTGGGAGGCTCTTTCGACCCGAAATCATTGATTGTAAAAACTCGCGTAAGATCCCATGTGGTTATGAAGATAATAAAAATTGGACAGTTCCACTCCCCGCCCGCCTATTGAGCGACCACTCTACGTGTGGTACGCTTTTTCGTTGGCTACCACCAATTTACAGTTTCTACATCGTCGGTCATCGTTGGTCTCGAAACGCACATTTTATCTTGAACTTCGAAAAAAATTGAAAATTTATGTTAGAGAGACCAATTAAATGTATGTGCATCGTTACCCCTAAGACAAAATGTGAATACTGCCGATCAATCTCTTTTTGAGGGGGGGGGGGGGGGGGTAGGAGAACTTCAGCTTACAAAAACGCAGCTGCTCCTACGATCAGATAAGCGGATCCAGCAAGTTGGCAACATTGCTTTACCTCCATTTAAGCCTAAGTTAAATAATCGATTCTTGTCGGAGAGCATGGCCCCTTCGAGAATCGATACACTTCTACAGGTTTAAGTTGAGAGAAACCAATGTTGCCAACTTGCTGTATCCGCCAATGCCTACGACGCATGCGACTTTCAATCGCTTATATCTCGAAACAATGTTTTTCAAGAAATTATGTCCTCTTTTGCACCCAATTCTTCAATCGTACAGGTACATTCTTGATAAGAACAAACATGTTTCAGTCATTTTGGCAACCTTGGAATGGAGTTACGTCCCTTCGTCTGAAGGAACGAACGGAGAGGAGAATAAGATAGAGAGTTTGATCCGACTTGACAACTCCCTACTCGATGCTACAGTGAGCAATTCCAACAGAATGGAGGTTAATTGATGGACCATTGGGGAGCGGATCATATTGCCGCCCCGTCATTCGTGGAGGAATAAATTGCGCATGACGTGCGCGCTCTGATTAAGATCTGAGCTGCATCTGATGACAATTTGTTTGGTTTGATGACGGTCAGACAAAACACCCCTTGCTCCCATCGCAAAGCCATCAGCTGGGCTCCGCACCTCACCGCAGAGCATATTATAGATTGTGGCTTGCAGTTCTCCCTTTGTCGCTTGTTGCTTCGCTCATGCTAAACCGAACCAGCCGTCTGTTCTTACCCGGCCGGTTCGCACCGGCAAACAAGCAATTTCGGTCGCAATAGAGTATGGGCATGACGCACTTTCACATTTCATGGAGGCCGTAGAACCCAAAATAGCGGCGCTTTGTTCTGGCTTTTGCGGATGGGAGGGGGGCCATTACGAACTTTTGACGGTTATCGACAACCACACTTGCTGCCATTCTTACTACACGTCCAACATGATTTTTCACCACAATGCATTTGGGTTGTAAAAGACAATCAAAACGAGGTAGAACAACCATGAAAAACTTAAGAAAACTTTGAAACGGCAGTTGTTTAATTATTGACGTTTTAAAGAATTGTAATGTTTTGATAACACACAATGATAATTTTAACAACTGCACTTTCAACTTATTCTTACACCCCTCATATGAATGTTCTATTTCGTTTTTTACGTTTTTGTCTTGAACAGCCCAAATGCATCGTGATACTATACGTCAATTTAGTGAAGTTTTTATGAGTTTTTTGATAAAAGTGTTGAGGATGGATTCGTATCGTCCAAAATTTACATCCACTGGAATAATACAAACAAAATCAACAAGCGTTTAAGCCAAGACTTTCCATTCTAATGTTCTATGAACTAAATTAAATATCAAGGACATGAAAATAACTTTGAAAAATGCACCATCCTAAGCTTTGTCGGCACGAGGAGAGTTCCTGGAACTTTGACGGAATAAGTTATAGCTGAGTTATAACTTATTTCGTCTGCACACAGAGAAGGCGCGAAAAGAGACACGCGGCTGAAAGTTCCGCGAACTTTCGGAAAAGTTCCGCGAATTGTTGCTCATGTGGACGAGGGCGAGGCCTCAGATACCCCGAGCAAGTCTTATCAAGGAGTATTATATGAAAAAGCTCAGAATCATTGTGTGGAAACCAAATAAAAAATTCAAATATAAATAAGGCTTAGCCGAAAATAAACTTGGTCTGCTACTGCCAAAATAGGGCACACGCAAACGAAGGTGGCATGGCGGGGTGTGCATTGCGATATATAGATTGATCCGTCATTTAAACAAAAAGAAAAGGATCTATCAACAGGGTGTTTGCTAAGAACACCTCAAAACTCGATTCTTTACCATAGTTTCAAATGGGGAAAAATCGATAATCGGTCATTCATGCCTCGCCACTGGCAAACGCGACTATGATAATCCGTTTCAGCGCAGAATGCCGATGTATGCGAATTTATCCGCTAAATCATTGGAACGTCAAGCAAATGATAGTCTCACGAAGAAGCGATTGAACGTGCTATTATTTGCTTTCTTTGAGTTGCGAGCACCTAATAAACCCTGAATATCACCATCTTCTCTCCTCTCATCCCCTCGGTATAGTAAAGTCAAGGCTACTATTTCTCTCCTTAAGTGAAAAAAGCCATACGCAAAGATTTCAATAAATTTACTTAATTAATTACTTTTTAGGTTACCAACTCCAAATTACAGTTTTTGTTCTCAAATAATCAAGCATACATAAGGAGTTACAGTTTATTCCTTTTGAAACAAAGAATGAGTTGAGGGCTGAACGAACACACGTTCAAAAGGAAGCTTCAAAGTGGTGGCTGTTTAGCCACGTATTGCCATCGATTACTGCATTGATGCGCAACACTTGATTAAACAGCCACCACTTTGATTTGAAGCTTCACTTTTGAATGTGTGTCCAGCCCTCTGTTCAGAGTTGTATGAATTTCGGAATGTTATCAGTAGTTAACATTCATTGATTTTTTATCAAATTTAATTTATTGTGTTTGATGAGACATCATTACAGATTTCAATAAAAAAATTTTAGCAATGAGTGCATTCAGTTTATGATCAGATTGAATAAAAAATAAAGGTATACCGATAAAATCAACATCCAAATATTGTAAGTGCTGTCCAAACGCCGCTGCTCTACAGAAAAAACTTCAGGCCCCCATAAGAAAAGTTACGATTAAATATGGTGTCCTAAACTGTTAACAGTTAGAACAATTTTCTGTCAGAGTGTCAACAAAACTTGATGAAAAAAAAGTTAATTGAATATTTGCTCCATAAAACGCCTGCAATTGTGCGTGTAGGCAATAAATACTCCCAACAAAGGATAAGCATAGCTGCCCTGTAAAATCCAGTATTGAGCCAGATATTTTATAGGTTGACATCCTACATTCAGCAGATATGCTAAGGAAAAACGCCAAATGAGCATTCCAATGTAGAAAAATTTACCCCGACAAAATATTTATTTCTAGAAAATATTATTACTTTGGCTTTGAGATGCGAAAAACTCCTACTCAAATTCCAAATAACAGTCACAGAACGAATTTAATAATATTCATAGAAAAATTAATTCTATCGAGAGAAACTAGGCATTGTCTGAATATTCATAAGACGTTTTTTCAAGCAATGAAGCAATGCCTCTGACAATGTCCTGCTGAAAATAGTGCACTTTTCCAGGATCAATGACTTGATCAGAATGAAAACACAGTTCAAGACCATGTTACTATCGACCTCCACTTCTCATCGTCCTCTCAATTAATTTTCCCCTTCGTTGTCTTGCTTCGCCACACATCTTTGCCCGTTAGGTGGCGAACACCAATAATTCAGTGTTATCAACCTCGAGGACATTCACTTTGTAGCGCAAAACCCTCGAACTCCGATCCAAAATCAACTCGCTTCTGTGTACAGGTGAAATTCTCTCAGCCGAAGGAAACTCGAGAGGAAAAATTAGGTCGGAGGCCCGGTTTTCTTTTTTGGATCGATGATATTTTCTTTCGCTCGATGTCACTTCAGTTCAACCCCTTTTTTCGGCTCTATTACTGAGTTACCAAAGCATCGCTCCCGCAAGGGCCCAATCATAAAATCGAAGCGTCTTCGCTCACTGATTTGAATTTAGAATCGGACGCTGGTAAGTTAGGAGCGGCATCTTCATATGATTTCAACCTCACGGAAAGAAAAAAACATCATGATGCTCTTAGGATGTTCAGAGTGAATGGGACCGCGTATAGCAGAAAGGAACTAAGCCACAACAGCTATTGCCAAAATTAACTAGGCAATTTACTTTTTTTCAAGAAAACGTTTGTGCAGATTCTTTTGAAAATTTCATGGAATTTGCTTCGAACCTTGCGGGTAATGCACTAAAGCCCAAAAATCCGCACAGCCGTTTTCATCTAAAAAATGTAATTGTTCAATTAAATTTGGCAATAGCTGATGTGGCTTGGTTCCTTCCTAATAAACGCGGTCCAAATCAAGCTAGGAAAGTTTCCTTCCCGAAGACAAAAATCAGAGTATATACTAGTGTAGAATTAGTGAAAAGATTAAGTCATACACAGAATCTTTGTGTGAAAAACACGTTTTAATTGAAACAGTCACTTATTGTTCCAGAGAGAAAGTATTTGTCTCCGTAGCACTAGCTAATTGCTCCGGAGAGAAAGTATTTTCTCTTTCCAGCAATAACTTATTGTTCCGAAGAGAAAATATTTCTTTCTGCAACACTAGCTCATTGCTCCAGAGAGAAAATATTTTCTCCTCCCGCAGCAATAAATTATTGTTCCGGAGAGAAAATATTTCTCTCCGTAGCACTAACTAATTGTTCAAGAGAGAAAATATTTTCTCCTCCCAGCAATAACTTATTGCTCCGGAGAAAAAATATTTCGACGGCGGCACCAGTTCATTGAATTTATCGTGTAAATCTCCTCCGTTATTTGAAAATCACTTTGATGATCACCGAAGTGATTTGAACTGGGGCGTGTGTAATTTGCATTCCTAAGAAATCTGGCGACCAACAGTAGGCGAGTAGGGGTCATCATTAAACATTTAAATGTCTCGGGAATTGGCCGCCGCGCCAGGAGGAAGGGGAGAAAAAGTCGTGGAAATAATTTAAAAAGCTCAGAGAGCCCGAAAATGAAATCACGACTGTCGTGGGTGGGTCACACGTCGAAAGAGAAGAAAAGGGATGGGCGAGGGTGATGGTAGAGGAGGTGTTCGCGGTTGAATTTGAAAAGTGGTTCACTGAAACGCGTAGTGAAGTTTCTGGTAGAAACACTCCCGACCGGGGAATAACGCCGCGGCAGAGACGGAAAGAGGATCGAACAGTATGTACAACGGTACTATGCTACGGAAAAACGCCGTATAAACCCTCAGGCGTTGCCAACTTTCTTATGATAAAATCCAAATTTACTGAAAAATTAGTGAATGTTTTTCCTCCAGTTTTTGTCAAAAATTTTACTCGCAATTTCATCTGAATTATCTGAAAATTTGGAGGGACAAATGTTCATCGATTTTCGGGAAAAAAGAAACATTTTATGCGAGAAAATTTGGCGATGTTCAAATTTTCATACGACGTTTTTCCTAATCATGGCAGAACTGCTGAGCTAAGGAGAAACGGCGTGTGAACATGGAGATTTTGCCAAATTCTTTCTGATAAAATCCGGCTTTTCTTGACGATTAATACATATTTAGTCTTATATGTTCCGCAGAATTGCACTTGCAATTTACTTCAAAGTGACTGAAAATTTCAAGGAAAAGCATTCATAACCTTCCTCAAAAATACACACTAAATCCGAGGAAATGTGCCAACAATGGAGAGTTGATGCGGCGTTTGTACAAACCGTAACTAGGAAGACATGTGATGGGTCGCCGTGCACTGTAGCGGGACTCTGCTGGGAGTTTGAGACGCTCCTAGAAAATCTAATTTTTAAAAGTTCAAGCGGAAGTATTCATGAGATTTCTTTGAACTTTCCTCAAATCTTTGCCTCTAATGATGTGTCAGTTAGTATTTTCGTCAAGCTACAAAGACTGCCAGCGGTATGAGAGTTGAGAAAGGGATGAAGAGTGAGATATATTATCATTATTATCATTTTTTGCGATATAATCATCGAACAAATTTGTTTGAATCATTACAGAAACGTCAAGTAGTAGGCCAACAGCCTGACCAACTTCTAAAAACGACCGACGAACAATTCTACAGAAACTCGAAACAAAATGAGTTCGACCCGTTACGTAACGCTTCGCTTTATGCCTTTCTCCCATTCTCCTGTAACGCTGGCAAACACCCATCTCCTCCCTTAGCGTCACGTAATTTAGGGACGGCCCTTTATCCTCGGAAAATATTTGCCTTTACTTAACCACACAGTCCGCGTTTTTTTTATGATGAAACGGGTAAGGGGAGAAAATATAGCCGGGCACGGCGTTACAGGGCAAGGGCCCGTCAGCGAGACGGGGACGAAAGAGGCTGCGAGAACGGGGATCGGTAGCGTGAACGGTTTCGGGACAGGGGAAACGATTTGAATGTAATTGTAAATAATGAGGGGTACACGAACACGATCCGAGATTGTGAGATAAGAGCGAGACGCGTGAACCCCAAGGTGCGAACACCGAACTGCGAACCTATCCCGCTGCTGCCATATTCACTTTTAATATGATATTTTTCCATCGGTAAATGAAACGCGTAATCCGGGAATAAAGTAGAGTCCCTTTAAACTGATAGTGAAGACGATACGAATCAATTTCTGATTGGTTCCCTCATTTTAGGCCTCCATCGTGTCGCACTCAGGAATAAATATTATACATGTTCACCAATTGCAAAGATTATAAACTGGAATGGACCGAGGAATTAGGGGTACGGCAAGGAACAAACGGATTGAGAGAAGGAACGGATATAAGAATTCGAGAATGAAATAATCAACGATTAAGAAAACGTTCAATTTGTGTAATCTTTATTCTCGTTTGTGACATCCATGAGCCGTTTTGTCTTAAATGTCTTTATAAAGGACTCTAGAATAAAATAGAGTTCTGCCGTGCTAAGGAAAAGCGTCGTAATTATGAGCCATCTGGCGTTACCAAAATTCCTTCAACAAATCAGGAATTTTCAGAAGAATCTCTGAATACTTCTCTTCCGATTTTTCAGAAAATTTCGTTCGTGATTTGATCTAGAGAGTTTAAACATTTCAACGAAAAATATTCATAACTTTCTTCAAAAATAACTATTTTCCAAGAGGAAATTTGGTAACATTCGAATGCTCATACGGCGACGGCGTTTTTACTTAGCACGGTACAGTTCCTTTAAACGAGGAGTTGCGCCATTTTGGTTCTTGGATTTCTCAAATGAGCAGGTAGACTATACAGCTAACAGCGTGCTTTGTAATCTTTAGTCGACTCGAGATTGGCCCAGGTAGACTATACAGCTAACAGCGTGCTTTGTAATCTTTAGTCGACTCGAGATTGGCCCAAAATCTGATCCTTGGCTTCATTTGCGGGATGGATCAAAAGCTCCATCATAGAGTTGTATTACAACGGTGAAAGCCTCAAACCTCAAACCACGTATACTTCAGTTTGCAACAAGGGACATGGAGAGAAACAAGAATACATTGTTCATTTCGTTACAGGTCATTTTCTTTATTCTCAGGTGTCTAAGATAATCGTCGGTTCCGGTTGATTTAACCAAACATTTTGGTTTAAGCAAATCCTTTCGGTTGATCTGAAAGGCAGAAACAACTCAAAGTAGACATAAACGCGAAAATGTTCCACTGTGCAGTCGGTCTTCAGCACCATACTGACCATACCGCCTGCCCCATGAGCAGTCAGCATTGAGAAAGTGTAAGCGCCTTCAATTTTTGGCTATGCAACACGGACATCCATCAAGTACGAATAGTCGTATCACTCGTATCAAGGCGTTTTGACTGACGGCGCGGAGTTTCATTGCGCTTTCAGACTGCATTGTAGACTTTTGGTTATACTTCAATGAATAACTGCGAAGCGTGAAGGTTTTTAAAACGTACGTGATTTTTCCTCTTAGGGCGAGGATAATTCCGTGAAAACCTCAAGCAATGGTTTTGATTTGTTTTCCTTCAAAACAAATTAAACGAGAGCGCAGATTCAAAACCCCAACAATATGGTTTGAGAGTTTCACCGTTGCAAGTCAAGCAATACAAAGTCGAGTAACGAAGGGATTGCAATGAATTATTTGCAAAAGCTTCCGCCAGTGAAAATTTGCAAAATTTGTGAATTCCGCGTTTAAGAAGAAACTATTCAGTGGACTGAGCAGAATTCCTTGGTTTCTGAAATGAACAAGCATTAAAGAAGATATGACCAAGTTACCTAATCTGCTGAAATACATGTGTTTAAATGGGAAATGTCACCCGATGACGTCACAAGTCGGCGAATTTTCTCACTTTTACATCCATTTTCCTACACTATCTCATAATGGGAAAAAATCACGGAAAGTACTGCGAACGCAGTTAATTACACATTCAGATGCAGCAATTAAACCTTTCCGTGCAAATTATCAATTCTGCATGATGAACGTGTTTGGTAGAATGGAGAATTTGCATGCAAATTTTTTATTGCTTCATCTGAAAGTGCTTAAAAAGCTGATTTCGCAGTATTTTCTATAATATTTTTCTGATATGGGAAATAGCATCAGAATAGATTTAAAAGTGAGAAAATGCTCCGCCTAATGACGTCATCTGGCGGCATTTCCCATTCAAACACACGTATTTTAGCAGATAAGATAATTTCATCATATCTTCTCCAATAATTGTTCAATTCATGAACCACGGGTATTCTCGTGTTCAGTTCCACTCAAGTTTCCACTTAAACACGAAATTCATCAAACAGACGCCTGCAAATTCTCTAATTTTGGCAATATTTGGTGGCAATGACTGTTCTCAAACTAAAACTGAAGCTTGAGTGAAATCGACGACAGCGAAATTATGATCGATGGTCAGTCAAGCGGACGTGGACTACGAGCAGGAGAGCGTGGGTGAGCGATACAGTTTTTAATTCGATTCCTCACACGGCCAGTGATTGATCGTCCGATCGCTCGATGGTGAAACCGATCACGCCCATTCCGTGATGAGACCCGATGAGCAAGCTTCCTTATGGACACTCGGGCTCATCGAACTGTAGATATGCCACGTTCTGGTGGAGATCAATTCATATTTTATGCGTCCGGGCTGGATTCGGCATCGGCCCTCGGATATTTGCACGCAACTAATTAACATAGTCTCCTGACCCAAATTTCCCTACGTTCCAGATTACGACAGGCTTTTACAGGTATTTCGTCTTCAGAATCGAGGGAAAGCCGGAGCTACAATTTCAGAAGGATGCTCATACCTCAAATAACGACGGCTATCAGCCGGTTGGATTTCGGAAAGGTACCAACTCATCATCAACATCATCGATAAATGGACCGAGCTCATCAGAAAGGAACCAACTTATATTAAGTTGAAACTGAAAAAAAGAGGTTTGAAGTTTCATTCCTGCATAAGGCTCGATGTAGAAAATGAACTTTAACCCCTCTTCTCACAAACTAATTTTTGTTTTTCGACTTTCAGTTTTTGGCAGAAGAAAATATATGACTGGTGGAACACCAAAACATTCTCAACTCAATTTTTCGAAAATTTGGGTTGGTTTCTTCCTGATAAACTCTATCTTAATGAACGCGTTAAGCAGAGGGAACCAAATCACATAAGCTATTGCCAAATTTAACTCAGAAATTTCATTTTTTTTTTCATTTTTTTATTTTTTTTATTTTTTTTTCATTTGTTTCCCATTTTTTTTTTTCGCGCATGAAAATAGCGAATTTTGGACTTGAGGAGTTTTTGATGATTTTTCCCTGTCGATAAATTAACATTACAGATGCCTAAATTGTAATCAGAGTGTGGAATTATCAGCTACGATGCTCCCAATGCTCCCTTCCTGATAATTTTGACACGCTGCGACGTTGCCCTTTTTCTGAGCAAAATCGTGAATTTCGACTCATTTCAATATCATCTCTCTAGACCTAAAAAAAACTCAGGAGCCATCGAAAAAGTGCGCTAAAACACGGTGATTATACCATGAGTATCTTCTTTGAAAATTTGGACCCAGTAAAATGTTTTACTCGGCGTGAAGTTACCAATTGGCAAACAGTGGTTGACGGTAACAGTCAAGTTTCATACGTTAATGCGCCTTCAATTACATTTGATACTGTGCAATACCTTCGTGGTGGAATAGTTGCATTGGCGCCTACAAACCTAACAGGGATACTTCATTCATTGCGCAATGCATGCAGTATCCCTGTTAGGTTTGTAGACGCCAATGCAACTATTCCACCACGAAAGTATTGCACGGTATCAAATGTAATTGAAGGCGCATTAACGTATGAAACTTGACTGTTACCGTCATGGTGTCAGGGGGTATTTTTTAACGAGGAACTTGAATCTCAACTCAAATTTTTAAAATTCAAAAATCCAAAATGGCAGAAATTGCCAAAAATGTTATCTTGAGACTTTTGAAATCTAAGACGGTTGACTGCCTGACCGGTCAGGCAGTGAGGTAACTTCACGCCGAGTAAAATATTTTACAGGGTCCAGATTTTCAAAGAAGATACTCATGGTATAATCACCGTGTTTTAGCGCACTTTTTCGATGGCTCCTGAGTTTTTTTTAGGTCTAGAGAGATGATATTGAAATGAGTCGAAATTCACAATTTTGCTCAGAAAAAGGGCAACGTCGCAGCGTGTCAAAATTATCAGAAAGTGAGCATTGGGAGCATCGTAGCTGATAATTCCACACTCTGATTACAATTTAGGCATCTGTAACGTTAATTTATCGACAGGGAAAAATCATCAAAAACAGTCCAAAATTCGCTATTTTCATGCGTGAAAATGGCAACCGCGCGTCGGGTCAAAAGTATGGAGGGGGTCCAAAACTTCCCTAGGGTGTAGTTTATGAACTAATTTTGCCGTCTGTTTAATTTGCAGACCCCTCCGACTATATTTTTTGGGAGCGAAAAATTACTGAAAAACAGTAAAAATTCGCTGTTTTTGCGGGGCTAAATGGCAACTGCGTGTCGGGTTAATTTTGTCCGATTGACCCCAAATTTCATTTTCCGTGTTTTTGAACATGCTGTAACCGATTTAGGGGGTTACGGCTATAAATTTCCGAAATTAATTTTTTGTGGGCCACCCTAATGTGGACGTTCCTCCATTTTTGCGTCGACAGAGTTCCTTAATGAGAGACTTTCATGAACGTTTTCATTGTGTCAACTTCTCCGCCTCTTACACAGTTTTTCTTGTCGGCTAAAAAAATTGTTTCGCAGAGTTGGCGCCTTCAATATAAACGCCTCAATTATTCCACAGAATTAATTCAAATAATTGATAACAAATAACAGTCTCCAAAAAGAGCCTTCTCCTCGCCCCAGCAGAATATTGAAGGGCGCGAGAAATACTTGTTGTCCTAAGTAAAGTTTGCGACTAAGCTGGCGAGGATTTGCGCTGTTGAGCACACTGAGGTAGAGGTACACTGCCGTACTGAGGAAAAACGCCATATGAGCATTCGAATTTTGCCGAATTGCCTCTCAGTAAAAGTTTATTTTCGATAAAAGTTATGAATATTTTTCCTTGACATTTTCGACCCTTTCTGATCAAATGACGAAGAAAATTCTCTGGGAAATCTGAATAGAAATCTTTAGAAATTCTCCGAAAAATTCGCGATTTGTCAAAGGAGATTTGGCGAGCTGTGACGGCTCTTATGACGTTCTTCGTTAGCACAAGAGTACAAGTTTTGATGCGAGAGAGCATGCACCTCGAGCATGCTGTTCTTACTAACAAAGTAAGAAGAATGCAAGATCTTCGGGAGCGCGGGAAATTTTTAATGGCATCGGTCGTGATCTAACTTTTTAAACACTTTCCAAGCTCGGTGACACGGGGGAAGTTTCATCTCGGCTGGAACACGGAACAGCCGAGCGGACGGGAGTCTGACGTTTGGCCCAATTTACTCGGTCCTACCTCCGCTGAAATCTCACTTGCTTGTTATTGAGTCACGAGCAAATTGAATCACGGCGGATTTCAACGAGCCCGCTCAAAGGAAACGAAACGCTGTTCCTCATGCTCACGAAACATGCGGCTACGCATCTGAATTAGACATATTCTACGCATTCCTCTCTAACATACAAAATCACCTCAATGATGGAACTTTAGGGCTTCATAAGAAATTAATACATCAAATAAAAAATGAAAATTGGGTAGATTTCCTCGTAAAGTTCGCTATTTTTCCCTTTTTTTTCTCTCCCTCTCCCTCCCCCTCCCTCTCTCCTATTTCTTTTCCTCTTTTTGAAACAATGCAAGACATGACCTTGTTCACCGAAAAAAACAATATTGCTGATTTAACAATTTTGTAATTAAAACATGTGTTCGACATGTTTCAATGCAAATTTTACGATAAAAAATGCTAATTTAACCACCCTCGTGATCAAATTGCTTTTCACTATTGTAAAATGTACATTTGAAACATGTCGGACATATTTTTAAAAAATTTGATTGTTGCAGCGATGCATTTTTTTCCGTATTCTTGACGATTTCTCAAGCCGGGTTGATTTAATCGTTTCTATCGACAAGAAGCCATTTCGCTAGTATTTAATTGTTGCATCGGGTTATTGCGTTGTGTTTCTTTCATCAATTTGTCCCAAAATTTAAAGTAGGTTTCTGATTTTTCTTGCGTAACGATTTTTATTTTAATTTATTTCAGCTTATTTCTTCCCATGGCCTCTTTCATACTTACGGCTTAAAATGGCTTTAATTGAATATGCAGAAGTTTTTTGAAATATTCAACATCACCGAAACCCTAGGATCGTGGAGCCGAAAGATGGAAATTAGGGGACGTTAAATTAATTTTCAGTCCGCTTGAGCTCTTCAATTGGAATATTTATCTGACTGAATGATTCCCAATCACGGACCATCGACAAAAAGCGCGTGAAATGTAAATTGGGCCTCTCGTTGTTAGCTTAAATTTCAGATGGAAATTCTGTCTGTGACAAACGACAATTCTCACATCTCTGATCTCAATTTATTCATGCATACTATCCCCGTAACGAATCAACCATGCCTCCTAGAGTAGGAAGGAACCTGATTAGTTTGAGGAACTACTATATGCTGATCTCCTAACTTTAGAAATGTGTTGCAACGAAATTTAGTGCGACATGATGACATACATTTGGATTACATTTTGCAACAAGGAACCACTATCTCCGGCTCTTCCACTAAAGCACCTTTCTTCGTGAGGAAACGAACGGCATATATGTTGTTTCTAAAATGAGCCAGAAATAGTGGTTTCTTATCGCAAAATGTGGTCCATTTATTAGGGTTCAAAGAAGTCTGTTTTGACATTGCGATGAAAAATGAGAGCGAAGCTATCGCCTTAAAGAACAGAGGGACAATTTTTTGGTTTAATATCATCGATAATGAAATTTATTTTTAAAGACCGATTGAGACTGTATTATTTTAAAATACCAATCACACGGTACTTTAAACGATAAATGATAAAATTGGAAATTAAAAAATAATGGGAGCGTCTGTAAATTAAGGAATACGCTTTTTCGGCATTTTTGACTCGCCTCCTCTTGTGACACTTTTGTGGCGGAGGTCTCTGTCCTTTACCACGTAAAAACAAAATGGCGTATCAACGCTCTTCTCGACATTCCCTCCCTTAGAGCGTTAGATAACTTATGGACGACCCTCATAATGTTTGAGTCTTTTCCAGAGAAACGAGAAATCTCCATCAAAGTTAACTTCGCTTAAAAAACTAAAAATAACAGGATCTAATTTCCCATCATTTATGAAAAACGTACAGCAATTATTTTCAATTTTGTTTAACTTTCCAGCGAATGTTTAACGCCCAAGATGTTTCGTAAACCGGTTTCACAAAACCAAACTCTGACCAGAGGCGGATCCAGCAATTTGGCAACACCAGATTCCCTCCTTTTAAACCTATGTTAAATAATCGAATTTTGTCGAAGCACCTGGCCCCTCCAAGAATCGATACAATTCCGTAGGTTTAAAAGGGGAAAAAACAATAATGCCAATTTGCTGGATCCGTTAATGACGCAGACACCTTCATTGCCTTGATTTTTCCCCCTATCTTTGAGAAAACCCTTGATCGGTATTTCCGTATGCCACCCGAGCAGGCAGCGCTGGCTCAGAGCTGGCGGGGTTTAATGAAAATACCAGCTCGATAAGCTTGCGACCGGAACAATGGCCGAGAGGCAGACTGAATGCACCTTTGGTCTGGTCGATGCAAAGAATTTTCAAATTGAAAATTCTAGCCCTCCTGCTCCGATCCTCGCGGTGAAATACGTTTAAAATAACTCAGAAAGATGTAGTCCTTGGGAGTATTACGCTTCCTCGTTGGGCCCACTCGCGCGTGACGGTGCGTAAGGATGTTTCGATGCATCATTGCATCCGAGTTACATCTCAAAAGATGAAGAAAGGTCCACATTCTGTGAGGTGCGGACACAGCTAGTAAAGATGTACGCAAGGGCTCTGGCCAATTCATTTTGTCGATTTTAAGGTTGTTCCATGCGGTCTCCGATAACTCATGTACAAAATTCACAACCGCACAAATCCCGTAACTGCATTACGTACATAACAAGGTGGTGAAATGATGCTGGGTTCACAACATTTCGCAGGGGGAAAAAAACAAAAACATTCCAAAAATTGGAAACGCTAAAATTTTAGGAACATATTGGCTTTGGCTTCCCCGCGAAATGGCGTGGAACCAGCATAATTTCACCACCTTGTTACGCACGGTAATCAAGAATTGCGCGAAAGGTCCAAGAAAATATATGAGGATTGCGCGAATAAGGCATCAGGATTGCGCAAATTTATTGAAAACTTAACATCTGCTACAGGAAAGCGCGAATTTCAAATGAAGTTATTCTAAGGTAGAAGTTTGGCAAACCAGGAAACAGTTAGAAAATGAACGCATTTTCATGTTAACGCTTGTGTAGTGCAGGTTAGTTTGTTGACAAGTCATCGATGTCTTACTTTCTGATGATACATGAAGTGAGAAGATTGAATAATGGTCGTGGGTATAAAAAACTTTCTTCACTTTTTTCGGGAAAAATATTCAATCGGGAGAAACGAAGCAACGTTGGAATGCTCAATGCTCATATGGCGTCGAAACACAACATGGGTCTTTTAAGCTCTATTATTCGATGCCGCAACGCGAGCTCTTATAACCGCGCCAAACACAGCGCGGCCGCCGTTAAACAACTATTAGCGCCTGCAAGACTTCAGGAATACGTCACGCATTGCGCCAAACAGTGTGGCCCCTACAAGTCTGCATGAATACTTCTTGCATTGCGCCAAACGCAGTGAAGTTGGTCGTTTGGCGTGAAACACATATTAGCGCCTACAAGACTGTAAGAATGCTGTAGGATTGGATTGGAGAATAGAATTCGACTTATTCAGTGCTACGGGGCGAATTATTTTCTCTCCCGGGAAATTAGTTGGTGTTCCAGAGAAAAATATTTTCTCTTCCCAGCAGTAACTTTTCGTTCCGAAGAGAAAATATTTTTCACCGGAACACTGAATAACTGCTCCGGAGAGAAAGACATTCGCTCCCAAGCAATGACTTATCTTCCAGAAGATAAAATATTTTTCTCTGGAACACTAAATAATTACTCCAGAGAGAAAATAATTCAAAACTCTCTCAATTTCGTAGCTATGCAATTTGATCTCCGAGGAGTTAACATAGTTGCTCAATGTGAAAGTATGCATAAAGCTAAGGCGCAGCGCTATTAACTGAAAAGTCACCAGTGACCGGATTCTCTCAAAGTGTGTTCACACTTCACCTGCCATGCTACGGATTTTCAACCCGATTTAACTGACTCTCTTGAGGCAGGACAGACTCAAATGATTCAGAATGAAGTATGAGTAAAAAAGAAGACAAAAAAGATTTTTTAAAAAAAGAAAAACTTACAGTTTCTCTTAGCTTGCTTAAAAGTCAATTTAGCACAGGGATAAAGATCCATACCTGCAACAGAAAATAAAAGAATCTGATTATTAGCCTCTCAATCAGCAACAAAGGATAACAGTTTTTTTTTTTTTTTTTTTTTTTTTTTTTTTTTTTAACGCCTGCTCATAAAATTCTAACGGTAAGGTACCTAACAAACAAACTTATAAAATTTTACAATCGGCACTCAATCATGAATTTAAATGTGAAGAGAACACTGCAAGGATGGTATCTGATAATTTGTGCTCAATGAAAACCTCCGTTCAGAGAAGTCGGAAGCCACAATATTGAAATAACACAAATTAAATACACCCAATCAAATTGTTCCAAGAACAAATATATCAATGCAATTTATTGTTTTATTTTGCCTCCAAACTTTGTCTTTTTTAATGTCATTTATAAAACAAATCCGGCAAGTAAAAAGTAACGAGTCTACGTTCTATTTGGAACTCGCTAAAATACGGAATATTTTTTCTGTATTTTCTTTCATATTTATAGGAGCACAGTTTTACCTAAATCTTGGAATGAGGAGAGCAAAAGCTCAATGGCAGCATAGAACGGTGCATTGCGAGTTCACGCCTGACGCCATTGCGCCTTCAGTTTTGTAGATGCAACGTGAACATTCATGAAGGACGAATAGTTCTGTGTCGTCGTCAACACGTGGCCTCTACCTTGCTTTGTGCGTATAGTGGTAGGAAAATTAGGAGACATCCTATTTTTGAAGTAAAGGTAGGTGTGCTCAATGTATGCTATGATGCGTCCCAATCAATGATCATTTCCAAAAAAAAAAAGGAAAAAAAAAAGGGAAAGAATCGAAATTAGAGGTTTCTTTCTCAAGCTTCCCATAAGGAGGCACGTCTAAAAATTGCTATTTTAGCTAGGGTTGTGTTGTGCCAGGATTGTCTCTTTGACGACTCCCCTTAGATATCCTAAAACCCTTGTCAAATTAAACGGACTATTTCTTCCGGAAAAGTTACATGAAGGAGAAGATAATGTGGAAGAAACTGCGAGAAAGTGCCATTCTGTTACCAACAAGGTGGACATTATAATAACAAATAGAACTCATTACTTTCAATAACAAAGATAATGCCAGTAAAAATATTAAAATCAATATATTCAAATACAGGTCAAGTAGACCCGACTTTGAGACTTTGCGCGTAAAAAAAAGACTTGGGCATCTCAGGTTTAATTAATCTAAATTCACCACCGAGAAAGCGCTAACCTTTCACACTTACATAAAAGCCGTTTCATACACGGAAAAATTGAGTGTTGCTTTAGCATTTATAATTGTAAAAAAATGTGAAAAAAGTATAAAAACTGATCTTACAATAAAAAAAAAAAAATCCAGGTTAGTTACGTCCACGATTAAATGAACAAATTAAATTTTGAGTTGGCATTTTTTTAAACGTAAAATCAACACTTGATACTTGTCGCACATTTTTTAACAGTATAAAGGCTAAATCAACATTCAAATTTTTTCCGTGCAGCGCTCTTTGGCGCTCTGCGCCACCCAGCCCCCAAAATCCGCTATCCTCCTAAATCCCTTCAGGGAGTTGGCACTCCCTCCTTTCCTCTAAACCCCCCTGTCGACACCCTTTCACTGGGCGTCCCTGGACTAAATATCTGACTGCGTAACGCTGACGTGAAATCTGCAGAGCTACTGAAGTGTAACGCCATGAAGGAACGGCCCGTTGGAGTTGTCCCTGTTGAGCAACCGCTTGCAGGCAGAGGGGATGAGGGATGCACAGCCTATACCTTCAGAGGAGTGCATATCTAAACGCACCCCGCACAGTGGATCGAGGCAATGGGAGAGGTCGGAGAAAATTGGGAAACTTTAAAAGCTCATAACTCCGTGTATATGTCGCAGGCAAATAGTAAAATCAGGCATTTTGTTAAATGCCTAGGCAGATAGTCAAATATTCTGGCTAAGATTGAAGTTCTGATTCTTTTCCTAATTTTAGACAAAATAATTAATTGACCCCGTAAGAAAAAATTCTCAGTAAAAATTTGCATCACAAAATAGTGTTTTAAACGATTTTAAGTTCCTGAGTAGACACTTATCCTGAAATTCTCAGTGTGTCAGAGAATACACCATTTTTAGAATTTCAACTTTTAAAATTATGAAAAGCAATTTGAAAGGAAGAGACAAAAAGAGTTTGTAGGTTTGATGAGATATTTTTCCACAAATATTGAAAACTCGTGAGCTCTCTGCCATAAAGTCACAAAATTCTGTAGACAATCAAAATTTAGCTCTCTGCTTAGGCATTTGACAAAACGCCTGATTTCACCATTTGCCTGCGACATATACAAATATTTGAGGTTCTACAAGTGGTTCCCTTGGTTCCCTAGTGAAAATTCGTTCTAAAGGCACCCCTCGAAATATAAAATGTGAGGGAAATACATCAAAATTTGCAGGATTAGTAAAAACTTGCATGTGCGACCTCTCTGATCGACTCCATCCACTGTGCCCCGCACGATTTATCTGATGACGGCGATAAAGTTAGCTTTCATCCTTCGCCACATCAGTGGATCGGAAAGTTCAGACCCGGAGTTCGATTCGTCGGCAATATCTGAGTCTGAAAGTTCAAATCGCGGGATGCAGACCGAGGGGTGGACGCGCGGACAGCCGACGAACCGATTCAAAAACCAGCGCGTGTTTTGAATGCTATTTTCGATACTAAAGGAACGTCGAACAACGACACAGCAAGCGATGCAACTCGTGGACGCACACTGCTGCGCTAAGGAAGAACGCCGTAGAAACCCTCAGGCGTTGTTAAATTTTCATGGAAATCCGTGAGTATTTTCGCTCCAATTTTTCAAAGAATTTTATTCGCGATTAGACCTACATATATTATTTGAAACTTTCGAAGTCATACTCATAACCCCTCTATAACAATTATTAAGACATCTGCAACATTGTCAGACATTGGCATGGAAATTATGCTCTGATTCTCGATTTTCTCTTATAAATGCACGAAAAAAGGTGATCACTCGAATTCTAACTGTACATGATCCTCAAGAAATGTAGTATTTGGTTCAAGATTTTCACAGGATCATACAAGTGTATAATACCTGTGCTTGTACATTGACAGACATACTCACCGCAGTTCACGTTTTAGCCCCTTGTGCGAATTTAGGAGACTGCAAAGCTTACTGAACTTTGTCCATCGCCAAATTCGAGGTTCATTTAGCTTCTATTGATCTGTAATCAAAGCTTTTCCTCTTCAGGGCTTTGATTTTGACGTGTATGCATAAGTTTCCTCGCCCATGTGATTCGATTGCTAGCCCTGTTCGAAGGGCCAGTTGCAAACCCGCAGAGCTAAAGTGAGGAGATGACTTTCTCCTTTTTCGTCCTTACATCTTAAACTAAATTGTTTTCGCTTGTTTTTCTTAACGAGCGAGAATAATTTAAATATTATTCTGTAGAAGCGTACCTCGGGCGTACCCGTTTGCAATATTATTTTGCCGTGCTAGAAAAAAAAAAAACCGCATAAGCCTTCAAACTTTGCCAAATCTCCTCAAAAAAATCACGGATTAAACGAAAATTAGTGCGCTTATTTCTCCAAATTTTTCAGAGAGTTTTGCCCACAATTTGGTCCAATATGTCTGAAAATTTCAAGAAAAATAGTCATAACTTCCCTCAAAAAAAAAAAAAAAAAAAAAAAAAAAAAAAAAAAAAAAAAAAATGAAAATATTATCTTAAAAAAAGTTTGGCATCATTCGAATGTTCATACAGCGTTCTCCTTTAGCACGGTAGCCTTGCTGTTCGGTTTTCTTTGGAGACTTCTTACAACATTTCCTTTTCCCACCTCCTCCTAAAACAATGAGTGATTAAACCCAAGTCGTTAAGGGAAGAACAAAACGCGGCCTCCAGACACTCAATGGTCGGAACATGGGAAGTCGGAGATGGGGACGAAAGGGTAACACCGAGCAGCAAAAAGCTACAAAAGTCTTTCCCCGGTCTCCTTTTCCGGATGTTGAGTATAAGTATAAGCAAAAAATACAAAAATGGAGCCAAGATGTTTCGTGAGAACATAAAAAGACAGCTAGGAGTGAAGAAAACGGGCAAACTGACAGAGGCGTAGATTAAGTCGAAGGCGGAAGCTCAAGGAGCTAAAAGTCATGAGTACAGAATAAAGCAGGGACTACGGCAGAGATGCCAAACGCAGCTAAAATTTTCCATACTTACGCCAAAAATTGAAAATGAGGGGAAAACTGGCAAGAGTGCTTAAGAGAAAATTGATTGAAAGGAATGAATGAATGAACAGGCAACAAGCATTCACCCTATTTATCCCTTATATTAGGTTACGAACCGCACTCATTGAAGTTGTTTAAGGATTTTCTTTTTCTTTGAGGTCAATTTGATTAAGAATGTGATTGATGAAGGTTTGAAAAGGTTTTTTAACACGATATAAGGAGACGGGCAGTTAGACCCTGTTTTACAGAAACGCATCAGGTTGCATGTTCGAAAACATTATTTGAGAGCAGTTTTGGATTCGAAAAGTTATACATTGCTCCGCTCAAAAATTAAACGTCGTAAAAAAATATTTTCAGCGTGAAAACAGCCGATGTCATTGACTTTGAGTCTCATGAAGAAGTAAACCTTTCAAAACTCATGTTTCTGGGTTCGAACTGGATGTAACTCGGTTCGTTAATGTTAAACTCGACCTCATTTTAACGAACTTCTAATTATAATGGGAGACAGAGACTCGATGATTCGATCTCGATCCTCATTTCCGGAAAGCACTTACAAATTCTGAGAAGTCTCTTTGTAGACTGCAACTCTCATAGACATCGTAATTAACTGGATTTCCCTGTGCGAGTATGAAAATGAACCCAAATGATAGGAATCGAGCTTATCCACTCGGTATTATATGTGGACAACTGGAAGAGAGAACGGAATCAAGTTTTCGAATTTACCGTCTCGATAAATTTCATAGCACAATTGTCGCCAAAAATTGCCGTAAAGTGATATTTTACATTTCCTATGAGACTTGAGCAGTGCTGTTGCAGCAGCAAGTTCAATGTTGAATTTTGACCTCATGAGTTACGTTCGGAGAAAAAAACGTCTTTCTAATCACGTCTGGATTCAAAATTTCGATCCCCCGTTAAAAGATTCAGTTGGAAATGAGCTAAAAGGGAAGTATTTTTGAATTACCAAGAAAAATGAGTTCAAGAATGAAGATATTGCGATGAGTCTCAAGACTAGTGAAGCTAGAAATCAGGTTTTTATGGTCACATTTATGAAAAAAAAAGAAAAAAAAAGATTCGTTCAAAGGTTCAGACACGAAGAATAAATATTTAAGAGATACAAAGTTAACAGAACCCACAGTTCGGCAAGTTATTGCCAAAACAACGATAAAAGACCGATATGTAAATGAAGAGGTGATTTATAGTTCAACCAGTGTAATAGTCCCATCTAGAGTTACCTTGTGGAATCCTAGGTTTATTCCTTTCAAAAATGTTATTTTCTCCATTTTTTTTGAGGCTACAACTGAAGATACATAGACAATTTGACGTTTCTCTTGCGAAAGAACGTAACAACATGGCAATTTTGCCAGATTTCCAGCTCAGATTTCATTTAAAGGGATAATCTTAGGAGTCCGTAACTAATAATGGAAAATTTGCACTCAAACTTGTTATTAGTTCATCCAGAATTGCTTAGAGAGCTGATTTTGCAGACTTTTTTATGATGTTTTCCTGATACGGAAAATAGTCTAAAAATAGATTTAAAAGTGAGAAAATGCACAGCCTAGTTACGTCATCTGGCGGCAATCCCCATTTGAACACATGCATTTCAGCAGATTTAATCATTTGTCATAACTCCCCCAATGATTGTTCAATTAATGGACCATCTCCGTGTTCAGTTCACTCAGTAGTTTCCACCTAAAGAGAAAATTCAGCAAATTTCAAACACCTGCAAACTCTCCATTTCACTGATTTTTCTTCTTATCTCACGCGAAAATCAGTAAAAATATTCAATTAAAATTGCGAGGGTACATTTTTGTAAACAATTGAATAGAGAATTTGCGGGTGTCTGAAAATTGACGAATTTCATGTTCAAGTGGAAACTATTGAGTCAACTGATCGCGAGGAAACCTTTGATTCATGAATTGAACAACTATTGGAGAAAATATGACAAAATGATCTGATCTGCTAAAATACATGTGTTTAAATGGGAAATGCCGCCAGGTGACGTCACTAGGCGGTGCATTTTCTCACTTTTAAATCTATTTTAATCCTATTTCCCATATCAGAAAAAATTATGAGAAATTCTGTGAAATCAGCTTTTTAAGCACTTTCAAATGAAGCAATACAACATTTACATGCAAATTCTCCATTGCTTGAGCCAATCTTGCAACCTTGAAATTGAGTCACGTTCCTTCGCCGGGAAAACTACGAATTTGGCTTCATTTCTGAGATAAAGGCGGAAAGGGAGTGCGGCGCGGCGCGAGGCCTAAATCATTAGAATAGCCGCTTGGGGATGGGGAGGCTAACCCAATATCAAAAGGCAGGAGCGTTCTTTTTGAAGGAAGTTTAATCATGTTACGTTGGTTGTACATGTAAGCGTCACATTTAGGTCACGGGCCCACGACATCTTGACAGTTTGAAAAGTCACGCCACGGTCTGCGCCCGGGAGACAGGGACAGGGAGTGCGAATATTCACGAAGCCACCCAAACGGGACGAGGGACAAGGGATGGGGGTCGCGGTCGGCTTGGGGTAGGCGGGACCGGGACAGCCCAGCCCGCGGAAGGGTTAAACAACTCGATTTTTATTTCCCGTGACTTCTCTTACGCTTTACTCATTTCATCGAGAATGCACTATGAGTCTCAACAAAACTTCTTACATCGCACTGAGAAAAAACTATGGCTTATAAACCTATTAGAGGTAAATATGGAACACCACTAATAGTAGTACCTCTACATATAATAATAGCACATATACCTTAGTTATGGTCTCTGTACCTTAATTAGGTACAGAGACCTTAGTATGGTTCACAGACCGAGAATCATTAGTTTATTTACGACTATTATAGGTGTTCCATATTTACCACTAATAGGTTTATAAACCATAGCTTTTTCTCAGTGCGTTACATTCCGGCCAAAGTATCACAAGCGCCATGAGACGTTCAAGAATTTCCGCCGCCATTTTATTTTCTTACAGAGAAATTTTCGGTTGAATTTGTTTGATAATTTTACTGAATTTTGTCAGCAGCACAAAGAAATTTCAGTGAAATTTTTGGAGAGCTTCGATGAACAATTTCTCTGTAAAACAATAATAAGGCGGCGGAACTTTTTTAAACGTCACATAGCGCTTATGTGATACTTCGGTTGGAAGGTGGCGTTATACTCTTGTAATGGGTAACTGAACCTTGTGTTTTTTTTATTCGATATTCTGAAAGTACTGGGTGAGAAGATTACGTGGCGATTCATTGCGTATTTTGGACCCAAAATACGGAATAACCCGCTTTTAAAATGTCCAATGATTCGAGGGACTTTCAAACGCGCCCGAATGGCGGAAAAATAATATAGGTGATGTACTATGGCAGTCAATTTGCTATCTCATCTCTTTTCCTACTCGCGTTTGATAAAGTAGAACGTATTTCAGTGTGGAATTGAAGTGCTGGGTGCAGAAAGGGCATTTCTCGGTTGCGATGTCTCAGAATCTCTGGGATTTGCACTTTTTGAACAAATCGTAAGTATTTCTTGATTTCTGAATTACTTTTTCGCATTTTTTAAATGCGCATCTTGTTCTACGGGTCATTTACCTTTGGAAAATTGTTTCCGCAAATCAAAATTTGTTCATGTATCAGTAAGCCATTTGCTACACGTTTAAAAGTATTAAAGTGAAGTATTTCACTCTGGAGCCTAAAAACCTCCCAAAAAATCTGCATGTTTTCAACGATGAAGAGTGATAGTGAAAAAAACTAAATGCAGAAACAAAAAATACGGTAATTGAACCTACGGTCTGGCGCCGCTGCTAAGCGTAGGGCAAACGAGACAAGTTCAACCCTATCCACGCGCATTCATTAATTAGAGTTGCTGAAGCTGTCAAGTTGCGTTTGACTCCCCGATCCTTGGTGGAAATTAAATCCAAGAGCGCGGATTCCGCGAAGCATGCGGCAAGCCTGGAGTTGTTTGTTCGTCGTCTGGAATTAGTTTGAGGGGTGTCCGATATCCGTGAAAAAGCGGAAATGTAAACACGCTACACAAGTATACAACACATTCCAGGAATGCACGCTTATTAACATGTTCAAAGGTCAGGAAAAGGGGTCAAAAGAGCAGTCACACCAGTAGTGGCCAGGCTGCGGGAAAGACTCTCGGTGACTTACACACAGCTTCCAGCCATTTTTCAAGCGAACTTTTTCTAACGAAGGGGCTTATGATCAGTCACACTGGAGGCTTCGGCAAATTGAAGAGTGTTGTGTCTCACAACCAGCAAAAGGACATAATATTCTTACATTAACTTTCAAGGGCACTTTATGAGTTTTTCTTTTTTTTAAAAAGAAGAAGGAAAAAAACCTTTTGGCGGGCCTTACATACTCATATGTGGGCACGCTTTTGATTTCGTTTTGATGCAGAATGTACAGCCAGCCCAGTGTTTTTATAGTGTTTTCTATACTTTTTAATGGGTTTTGTACACTCAACTTCTCATTATAATCTTATTTTAGGGTTTTTTTGAGAATAAACGTACAGATTTTCTGAAGAGTTTCCGGGGATTTTTCGGAAAAATCGGAAATTTCAACGCAATATTCGTCCTTTTTTCGTTTTATGAAACCCAAATTACTTTTAAGTGCTTCGTGTTTCTGAATCGTTGCAATAACGAAATATGTTTTCCCTTTACTCAATAGTAAATACCGGGCAAAGAATCAGAGGCGCCTAACTGCTTTCAAACAAAATCAAAGAAAATTTGCATTCTTTTTTATTTATTATTTTCATCCACAAAAAAAGAAAAAAAAAATTAAACAACGTCCGAATTTCTGAATCCCTGTAATTAAGATCGGAAACGGACTGGCTCCTTGAAGCGGCCTGGCAAAATTACATTTTCATCAGAGAACATAAAGGATTACAAAATCTCTACAGTCCTGTGATCCTGGGATTGCAAGCTCGTGGCGTGCACCGCTCGGAAATTGTGTACACCGGAGTAGGTTGTAGGTTCGACACCGAAGAAATACGACTTTTCAACGACTTGAGCGCGCCGTGGTATACGCGCAATGCGTGAAGTATCCTGCAGACTTGCAAGGCGCTATACAATGCGGCGCGGCGCGCGCACTGTGCTGTACGCGCAATACATGTAGTATCCTGCGGTCTTGTAAGGCGCTACTATGCTTCTCGTGCTTTGCGCAAAAGCCCCGCGCCGGCCGCGCTGTGTTTACTATAATTATTCAAACTTGCGGCGTCAGCGGTTTTTCACTTATGATTTTGAAGTTTTTGGAAAGTTTGTTGGAACTATATCGTCATTTCAGATGATAAAACATTGCATACAACCCAATCAAGTTTCTTCTCTTCATTTACATATTTTATAAATAATTTAAAATAATAGCATGCAAGTGAAGCGAATTTTACGTTTAGGCTCCCTCGTTACTCACCAATGTAATAGCGTGATCATTTGAACTATACTTTGCTATTCGGAACTAAAATTTCTGGTTCATATATAAAAACTCTTGTGTGCATAAAGAAACTGACGGTACATACGTTGTTTCTAAATGAGGTCAAAAGTTGTGGTTCCTAATTGCAAAAACAAAGTTAATTTGATCACTGAACCCTTTCGGAGAGTAGAGTATAGATTCTACGAAGCGAAGGGTACGGATCAAGGAAGCGTAGGGTATGGATTCGATCGAAAAGTAAATAAGTGAATTAAAAAAAAAAAAAAAACACGAGTTTTTTAATAATTTGTTCGTTGAATTGGTGTCGATCGGTTCACGGCCATCGGCAAGGCGGTAAAGGTTTGAAAGTTTACCGTTGTAACTTTTCCTGCCAAGTTTTTTCCTCTCAAATCTATTGTCACTGTTGTCATGAGAATCATGTAACATAATCTCATTTTACAATTGTTTCCATAAGTATATACATATGCGATTTTTAACTGTTAATTTTGAATTATTGAAATTAAAATAAAAGACCAATTTTACCAACAAAGCTTTTCTCCTGGGTACGCTAATGCAACACTAGTTGTTTTTGTCTTAAAAAACTGACAGAGGGTGAAAACTTTGTGAATTGATTTTTTTCCTCGAACACTATTTAATTGTAAAACAAGATGGTATTATAAATATATCGTCACTCCTGTAACTAAGGGGCGTATATCGATTTCCGCATGAGCTCCAGAAAGCATGGATTTATATGTGAAACAGGGCTTACGCAGAGCAAGTGGTTACATAAAAAATGGGAGGCATCCTCATGAATAAAAACATCTCGTGTGACATTTTAAGGCATAACATTAAACAAAACACAAACTGAGGGGCTTACGGGACAGGGCGCATAAGTGCAGTTTTTGAAAAAATTGAGATATTAATGATATCAAGTATAACTAGTCTTAATGCATATTCTGTAAAACATGTGCTCCCAAATTCAAATTTCAAACATCAAAAAGTATCAGTTTGAACTTACTTTTCTCCATAAGGAACCATGAAATTTAAAAACCCAACACGTATTCCTCGAATTAGCAAAAACTGCGCTTTAGCGCCTTGTCCTCCAAATCCCTGCTCAACTTTCATTTCCTTATTAGTCAGGGCTGCGGGGACAAAGTTAAGAGAGGCTGTTACACAGAGTGAAAATTCTTTCATCAGATATGACCATTCATAGCGTCCGAAGAGAACGAGGATTAATTTTTTTTTTTTTTTTTTTTTTTTTTTTTTTTTTTACTAGGAGATGATAAGGTATTCTGTTGAGTAATCTCATTAGAGGAAAGATTTGCTTGAGGCGGACAGGTTTATATAATTATGAGTGAGGCACGATTTTAAAGCGGGTAAAAAATTCAATGAACAGAAGGAGAGGGACTCCCGGCTAAATAATGAAATTCTAGATGCAGAACAGTATATCATTCACTTAAGGGTGTTCTTTTAAGTTCTTATTTTTCCCACTTTTTTGTACCTTGTTAATAAAAACTTTCCGAGCTCATTACGGTGTCTAGCGGTTACTTATTTTTCCGCTCTTGCAAACTCCGACCAAGCATTTAAATCTTTTCATTTTGTCACTTAACACTTGCAAATCGTCGCGGTCCGTGTTGAAGCTCCTTGGTCTATCTCATACTTTCTTTAAATGGAGAGACTTTCTTCTCGTGTTTCTTCATTTTCCTTTTTTGGTGGGCGGAAAACACTCATACACATAATTGGCGACTGTATTTTGCAGTAAGGAGCTACTATTTTTGGCTCATCCATAGAAGCACCTATCTGCAAAGGGAAACTTTTAGCACACATGTAGTTTCTAAAATTAGCCACAATTAGTAGTTCTATATTGCAAAATATAGTCACCAATCAAAATTCTAATTTCACATTTAATCACTAAACAATTTTAATTCTTCTTCATTACTTAAAATTGACAGTATCAAACTCACGAATCATTTAAAACACTCAAGGTTGACTCTTAGCTGGCATAGAAAAGCCGTGGATAAACCGAGTACCTGAAAGCTGGACAGCATAAAAAACCAGCAGTAACCCAATTCGAAAATATTAATTGAGCCCTATACATGAAAGTCAGGGATTTTTAACTAAAACAACTGAACTTGGGTGCGAAATTTTGGTGTAGAGGCGCGAAAATAGGAGGGGAAAAATGTAGACCCATTGAAGGCCACAATCACGCGTATTCTTTCAACAGTTCTAGTCTTTATTTGGTTTACGCTGTGATTAATGCAAGATGCTTGGGGTGATCTTCCACATTACGTCATAAAAATGGAAAATTTCATGAAAATATCTCAATTGATTAAAAAATCGAGCTAAAAGCCAAATTAAAACAAGTATAATATTTCAAAATACGTGTAGATCAGAAAATATATAAAACTTCCAAGAAACACAGCAAACGTTTCTACCGCCGCGTATTTAGTTGCATGTATTTTAACATGGTTTGCTAATAGTTAATTTTGTAGCTTATTCATAGTGTAAAATGTTTCCATTGGTTGTTCGCGATGCACTGAAGAAGATCGCAGTTCGTAGGCGGTCGAAACGTTTACTTCGTTTCTATATTTTCTCATCTACATGTAGTTTGAAATATTAAACTTGTTTAATTTTGGCTTGTAGCTTGAGTTTTTATTCAATTACGATGTTCTACACAGTTTAGCCAGCCAAAGACAATAAAATGTATTGTTGACCATGCAGTGACAACCATTCTTGTGACATGAAATACTTTCAAGTTTTGAGCCTACCTGAACGGAGGACCGCCATGTTTCCTGCGAACGGCGTAGTTCCTCTTGTAGGGGAACGGGGTGCACGTGTAAGACGGACGCCTTTGCCGCTCGAACGGGCAGGACATCCGACCGCAGCTGGTGAGGATGTTCTCCGGAAAAGTCTTGCACTCGCCGTAATCACTACTGCTCGAATGCATGAGCCGCACTCGGCCACGTCTGGCAGACGCGCCCTCGTCGCCCGTACAGGACGCCACCATCATTACGCCTTCAACTCGTGCCGAACGCAACCCTCACTACGCACGATACACCGGTCGCCATTGCACTTCAAAAACTGGTTTTTTCACCCCGAAAACAGTTTAAATGTTGCTCGTGGGCATCGAACATCACTGCAATGGACCTGGGCTCATTTTTCCTGGTGCCTCACCACGACGTCACTATCACCTTGTGCAAAAATCGGTGCGGTTATACTGAGCACACAGCGACAATGGACCACTAGACAAGGTACGAGGTTCAGCATTCTGTCACCTGTTTCTTTACCGAAATTTCACGTAAAATTTCAACTCGGGAGAAGTGGACAATTCTACACTGTTGCCAGTCTCGATGAATTGGAAAACACATTTTTTAAATGGATGAAACGTTCGACTGTGGCTATATTGAAGAAAAATGCGATTTAGTTGCTTAGACCGTCAGCTTCCTGCCAAAGTATCACAAGCGCCATGCGACGTTTCAAAGTATCCGCCACCATTTTATTTTTTTACGGAGAAATTGTTGGTTAAATCTGTTTGAAAATTTCACTGAATTTTATCGGGAACACAAAAAATATTTCGTGAAGTTTTTGGACCGCTTCGTCGAACAATTTCTCTGTAAAAAAATAAAATGGCAGCAGACATTTTGCAACGTCGCATGGAACTTGTGATACTTCGGCCAGAAGGTGACGATATCACTGGGTAGTATTTTGATGCTTGAGGTCAGGCGTAAATAAAAAGTCCTCCGAGGCGACGATTTGTTGCTCTTCTAGCATGAAGGCGTGTCTCGATTGCCGCATGAGCCCCAGAAAGCATGGATTCGTATGTAAAATAGGGCTCACGTGCGATACGCACTTACGTCAGAAGGGCTGAGATAATTAACTGATATATCATCTTTGAAGGAAAAAGGTAATACTGCATGGCGTCATTTATGTTGTTTGAGTGGACTTGATCGAACTTCATTAATCGATAGAATTAAACAATTACAACATGATTATGTTACATGTGCAATTGACTATTTCTGTAGGAGATATCTGAGCATGTGTTCATACACTAATGCGCACTTTATTCGTGGGTTGTCGGCCTCCTGGAGTGTAGTGGTTATAACGCTTGCTCTATGATCGGTAGGCCCCGGGTTCGATTCCCTGCCAGGTGACCTGAGTTTGATGGTTTCAAACAACGATTATCTGGGGCTGGCTTGTATCGGGACGGAGGGGATGGGACTTTAGGGACGGTAAAGCACAAGATTATCCCCACCTCGAACCTAACTCGATTAACCTAACTCGAGGTTGGATGTTTGTGGAAGTGGAAAAAAAACCTTTATAATCATGATGAGTTCAATACATTTCGAAGGACATGCTGTGAGTTACGTTTAATAAAAGACACACAACGAGCGGGCAGATTATTGAAATTTATATACAAAACTGTAGATAAAGAAAACATAGGAAGTATGAAGTGATCCTATTGTTTGAAATACGTGTAGCTCCTACAGACTAAGGGAGAAAATGGTATACTAACTAGAAGGTTTCTCTTGGGTTGCAGTTAGTTAGTCTATTACCTACCTCCTTTGTCCATTGCAACCGCACTTGCTTCCACCTATAGGATCCCACCTTACTCCTTTTGTCTTCTTTGTCTATAGGTTTGTTCATCAATTTCAATTATCGGCCTGCGGTGGCGATTCTCGCATAACCAACCTCGGAAGTTGGCAACACAGAGTTTTTCTCATCTAAATGTGCGGTAGAAAATCGATATCTATCAAAATACAGGATGCAATACACCTCGAGTCGACTATTTACGACGGATTTACATACGTACATAAGAGTCGCCAATGGATTCAAAGGGAGGAAAAACAGTACTTCCAAACTTGCCGAATCGCCACTGTATATATTCGAATTTTTAGTTTCCTATATTGATGTTTCCTTCCTAATAAACTTTAGCTATGAAATATTATTTAAAAAAGTAAATAAATGAATGAATAAATATACGTGTAGTAAAAGTCTCAATTTTATAAAAATGTCAACCCGATATAATATTCGAGTTTGCCCAAATTGATATACAAAATATATTAGTGGAAAAAATTAATTTTATAGGTTTTTCAAATTGTCGTATAGGTTTGCCCCGCAATTGCAGAAAAATTGTATGATGCAACATTACATATTTTTTATCATTCGCCAACTCGAAATTGCAATCATTTTGCAATTCAGAGCGAGCGGTTTTACATTGATGCGTTAGGCGTGCGTGCTGAAGTGGTTTCTAGTATCCTACTATGAGCTATTGAGGAGTTTACCATTTTATATTAATAAAAAAGCAGGTCTACGACGAAGATAAGATTCAGTCGAGTAACTGGCATGATGCCATAAATTTCTGTGGGAATCATGAAGGAAATATGCCGTGTTCCGTTTGCGTGGGGTATTCTTCAGTTTATTTTACTGCCAAACCGAACATTGATTTCCTCCCAGGAAGGGTGGTTGCTCCTCGAGTTAAATAACCCTCAGTGATCCATGCAAACTTGACTCAACTTGTCATCTCTTCCTCGTCTTCTACGTAACCAAGCGTTTATCCAATCGCTAGATCCGGAAGAATCACATTTATACAGGCGCTCGACATACTCCAACCTGTCGGTCGATCGTTGAATCGATATCGAATGATCTTGATCGATAACTCCCTATCTTAATAATGCTACATGTCGATATTCGATAATGTTATCGAAATATCTAATCGATGACTCCCTATCTTAATAATGCTACATATCGTCATTCGATAATGTTATCATTACCTTGATCGAGAACTCCCTATCTTAACAATGATATACATCGATCGACGTCATTCGATAACGCCTCAACAATTGAGTCACTGACGAATAAAGGTAAGAAAAATTCCATGGAGAAAGAAAGCGGCGGTTTCCCACACACACACTTAAAAAACGGATGGAACGTTTTTTCAAGAAAACTTCTCTCAAAGTCAATGTGAATCTCTGACAGAGACTACGAAAATCTTTTGAAACTTACGACGGTATAAAAAGACCAATAGAAGCAAAAGAGTGCAAACTTGGAGTACAGAGTCAATACCATTGTTTTAGTAAGGAATTTATCTTGGCAATGGCAATGGTATTTCAGAATTATTACTCGTAATAAGTTATACGTGTCACGGATTTATGTTTCGATGGTCGATTCTTGCACGTTAGGGAGAAGTACGAGTAATGAGACCAACCGAAGATGGACAATTTATATCCAATTTAACGGATTTATCGCTCTCTGAAAAACACAGCGCGCCCAATTCCATATGACGCCGCGCATTCGAATTGTTGCGGGCGAAAAAAGGAGCGCCTGCCCGCGCACATAATACACGGCGCCTTCGATATCGTGTAAATACTTCTAACGCTACACCATTACACGTACGTCCCAATGCGCAAATTGCCTATACTGCGCCTGCTAGAGAGTACATCACTGTGTAAAGGTGTAGCGTTGGAAGTATTTTTAGGATGTCGAAGGCGCTGTGTATGGTGTACGCGGGCAGGTGTGCCTTTCTCAGCCCAAAACAATTCGAATGCGCTGCGTCAACGAATGAAAATTATCAGAAGGGCATGTCCCCATTTTTGCTGGAAATTTTGGAAATTTATCAATTGTGATAAAAATGTATAAATTATTGATCGTACATTCATTTGCAGTGAAATAACTGCATCTGCGTTAATGTTTAATTGATATTACCTATACTGCGCTTTCATCTTTTATTAAAGTTATTTCGTCCACGCTAATTTTTTTTCTTTTGTTAAAATTTTCGCGGCAATTTTTCTGCTAAAATTACTTCAACCGCGTTGAGCAGTTGTGCGTAGGAAAGATTTGTGACTGCTAATGAAAGTGCAAACTGAAGGACTTTCTACCGTGGCAAGTTCTTGTGCGGATTGGTCTAATTTGATCAATGGTAAAGGAAAACACAAAAAACTCTACGCATATCACCGAGAAGACGAAGGCGAGAGAAACTTTGGCATTTTCTTTCGCACGTAGAACATTTTTCCGGAATTCCTGTGGGACGTCCTGTTAATATTGTTCTCATCCATTTTTTTTTTTTTTTTTTTTTTTTTTTTTTTTTTTGAGACAACCAAAATTCCCGTAATTTTGATGGGATTCTCATCGCGGCAGCAAGAATCCAAATTGGGGAACTATCAAAATTAATTGGGATACTACCAAAATTAGTCAGGGCACTACCACAATTCTTTGAAAATGTTCATATCATCCAACAACCTTGTGTTCTTTTTTGCGTTCGAATAATTCCATGGTTCGTGAAAGCGTGCGGCGTTTAAAAAGTAGCTTTTCTGGGTCATATGATTCCTGAAATTTTAGAGCAAAGCTAGAATGCTGTTCATGACACTTTTGAGATCCGAATGTTGAAATGTTTAAACAAATTTCAGTTTTAGGGCTAGTGAGGCTCTCGGCTGAGGGTAAAGCAGTACAGTTGGTTCAACCCCCTCAGTTGGTTCAACCCCCTCAGTTGGTTCAACCCCCTCAGTTGGTTCAACCCCCTCATACGGGAGAAAAGGAACCGAGAAGATGGGGAAGACGCACGAATCATTTGAGTGGCGCGGAGGAGTTAATGCAGTCCAATCTTGGCAAATGCTTATTCCAGTTTTCGGACGGCAAGAGAACGCGTGGCTTTTGAATACTGTCATTCATTACGTTGAGTGGCTTTTGGCGATCCGAGTTGAGATCCCAGGCGAGGTTGCGCGTTGCGCAAATGTTTGAGCCATTTCACGCTGAAGTAAGATTACCGCTTTTTCGCGTGCGATGACCTGATTTTATGAAGTGTCTAATGTACCCGGACTACACAAAAATAAATTTCAACACAAACGTTTGGTTGATGCGGGAAGTAAAACAGAAAATAACCTTAACCTTACGTTGAAAATTTTAAGAGAAAATGCCACCTGGTTCTCTTGAAGAAATTTAATAAAAAAGCGAGTGGTGAATCCCTACGTCGCAATTGGAGGCATACTCTTTCTCAGTCTCTCCGTTGTTTTCTGCGATAAATTCGCCGCAAACTGTGTCTAAATCAACGCAAAATTTGAGTTGGTTTGTGTTTCACTTCCTGTATACTTCCTGTATACTTCCTGTCACTTCCCCGGTTACAGGGTCCTATCACACAACATCTTACGGTAAAAGGATCGTCGATTTTGGGAAGTTTATTGGTGAGCACAGTGACATTATCATGCTCGCAGTGCCATGATACTAAACGTGATAATACGCAGAAAGAAAAAATCAGGCATTTTGTTATTCTGCGAAGTGGGACACAAAGTTACTTAGACGTGCAGTTGGTGGCTAGAATTTATTTTGAGTTTCATTGATCAAATCTTTACATTCACTAAATTTTTGAGTTGAAAATTTGCAACCTGCTCATTTAAAATCAGGCGCAATTCTATAAAGCCATGAGCTCTTGAAACCTATGAGGTCTTTTCCTGTAAGCGTTCGGCATGAAGAAAGCGTAAGCGCCTTCAATTTGTGGCTATGCAACATGGACATCCATTAAGTACGAATAGTTGTATCAAGGTGCTTGAACTAACGAGGTGGAGTACCTCTGCGTCCCCAGACTTTAATAATCTCGTTTGAATTTCTTCAATGGTGAGTGAGTATCAATGATTATTAATTATCTCTCCATCCTTTCCATAAGTGCACTCTGAATTGTGACCAAGAGAAAAATTTAAGATCGGAAAACTCGAAACTGTGGTTTCGCTTGAATGAAAGTGCCACGAACATTTAGACCTAAAAAAATGCCAAGCTTACCCACAGTAAAACAAAGTAACCGCTATTTTGTGTTAGTGCGAGAAGTAGAACACATAGTTACTTAGACTTGATTAATTTTTCTTTGGGTTACATTGGCCAAATCTTTAGGATGAAAATTTGTAACTCGTTAGCAGGGGAACTTCCTTCAACCCCTAATTTCTAGAGTTACCTACGGCTTTGATCGATCGATCAATTCAATTTGGTTGATCAAACCAAAAAAAAAAAAAAAAATTAACTGAAAGTAACCCGAAGTGACCCTAAACATGGGAATTTTTAATTGTGCATCACTGTGCTCATTATCACAACTACTAAAATTCTTGGGTTCTGCGACCGTTGTTTCTTGTGTAACCGTACAGAATAATTGCGGTTTTTTGTTGTTTTTCTTGTATTTGGCGTACTACGTTGCAAAGTTTCCTGTTTTTTCTGCGTCATTTTTGTACATCACCCATATGAAACGTTAAAATAAGGAATTGGGGTGATTTGGCATGGGTGGGCTGGCTAGAGACAGGACAGGCACCATCCGAAATTAATGTAAAAAGCTTACCCGACTCTGGAGACAAATCTTTCATAAACGCAATAAGAAAATCGACTGAGCTCTACTTTGGACGAGCTGCCGGGCCACACAGCCGTGCTAAGTAAAAACGGCGTATTAACGTTCGAATGTTGCCGAATTTCCACTTCGAGAATATTTATTTTCGTAAGAAAATACGAACAGTTTTCTTTGAAATTATCAGACTTTTTGGATAAAATCACGAACGCAATTCTGAGAAAAGTTGGAGGAGAAATATTCACAAATTTTTCTGAAAATTTATAATTTGTCCAAGACAATTTGGCAACGCCTGATACCTAATACGGCGTTCTCACTTAGCACGGCGGCGCCGCTGGTTGCGTTACGTCACCCCCGGGACCCGGAACTATGATCACCATTTTCCTCCTCGGAAAAGGCGGGTTCTCCTCGTCCGAGTCTTGTACTGCTCCGCTAAGAAAACTCGTCCTATGAGTTTTCACACATTACCAAATTTTCTTTGACACAAAAAAAAAAACTTTCCAGAAAAATCTGCGTTGATATTTTTTCTGCAATTTTTAATGAAATTTTATGCGCAATCAGATCTCTATAATCTGGAAATTTCGAAAGAAAATATTCATAAGTCACCTTAAAAATAACAATTTTATCGGAGGTTTGGCGACATCCAAAGACTCATACGACGTTCTTCCTTTGTATTTCCTCGTCACTCCGTAAGATGAAATCGTACCGCTAAGGCTGAAAGAGTGATTCGGTAGCATCACTCACCGTTGATTTAAGAAAAAGCGTAAGTTACATCTGATAGCATCTCACGTAGGTACTTAACGACGCGGACAACAAATTCGGGCGAAAATTTAAGATAGGATTCGTTTCGTGAGGTGAACGCAATTCGCGTCTGAAATTAATACGAGGAAAAGAAACACATGAATCATCTCTAGGCCCTCGTTCTTAAAAAATGGTGCGATCGGATAATAAATAAAAATAAGGGACCGGTATACATGCCTTATTGTAACAATAATCTGCTTATCCGTTTATTGAGGTTGCAAGAAAAGAGCATAAACATTCACTCCACGCACCAACAGCTCTGGAGCTTCCATTTCTCGAGTTAAAAATAAAGTTGAATAAATAAATATTTATCTGCGTCGAAATGAGAAAAAGTAAACCATCGTCTGACTAGAGGTTGATCTGGGAACCTCATTCGCCTCGAGCGGGTTCGAGCTATATTTACTCATAAATTTTAACGAACGCGCAGCACATTTCTCCTGGTCCAACTGTGGCCGCGGGTGCGGGTGCGAGTATCAAAACCATCGAAATCGATTCTTGCGTTTCTAAATTTGATTTACAGGTCACACCCGGTCCCATATAGACTCCTTTTCAGCCATTTATCAGTTCTGTCGACTCTTCTGCTTCCGGTCTTACAGTTAGAGTACGAAGACAAAGCCCGTATTTATGTTATCACTGAAAAAAAAGTGTAGTAACATCTCCTATAAGTATACTTGATTTTTTTACATAAAGAGACTATTTAGTGAGAATAACCATAATTATAGTAGTATTTACCAGAACTCTGGTAATACTTACCATAATATGGTGAATGCTACCACAGATTCTGGTGTTTATTATCATACTTGGATCATTGTGTGAGATTATAGTAAAAATATGGTTGATTTTACCACACTCACACAGTGATCCAAGTATGGTAAAAAATACCAAATTTTATGGTAGCATTTACCATATTATGGTTAAAATCACTAGAATTCGGGTACATACTACTATGATACTGTTTATTTTCACTAAATAGTATGCCATGTGTAAAACATCAAGCAGACTTATAGTAGATT
>NW_017547301.1:584476-613809 GCF_001854935.1 Bemisia tabaci
TTTTTTTTTTTTTTTTTTTTTTTTTTTTTTTTTTTTTTTTTTTTTTTTGAGACAAATAAAATTCCCGTCATTTTGAGGGGATTCTCATCGCGGCGGCAAGAACCCAAATTGAGGCACTATCAAAATTAATTGGGATACTACCAAAATTAGTTAGGATACTACCAAAATTAGTTAGGGTACTACCAAAATTCCTTGAAAATGTTCATATCACCCAACAACCTCGTGTTCTTTTTTGCGTTCGAAAAGCTCCATGGTTCGTGAAAGCGTGCGGCGTTTAAAAAGTAGCTTTTCTGGGTCATATGATTCCTGAAATTTTAGGGCAAAGCTAGAATGCTGTTCATGACACTTTTGAGATCCGAATGTTGATTTTTTTTAAAAATTTTCAGTTTTAGGGCTAGTGAGGCTCTCGGATGAGTGTAAAGTAGTACAGTTGGCTCAACCTCCTCATACGGGAGAAAAAGAACCGAGAAGATGGGGCAGACGCACGAATCATTTGAGTGGCGCAGAGGAGTTAATGCAGTCCAATCTTGGCAAATGCTTATTCCAGTTTTCGGACGGCAAGAGAACGCGTGGCTTTTGAATACTGTCATTCATTACGTTGAGTGGCTTTCGGCGATCCGAGTTGAGATCCCAGGCGAGGTTGCGCGTTGCGCAAATGTTTGAGCCATTTCACGCTGAAGTAAGATTACCGCTTTTTCGCGTGCGATGACCTGATTTTATGAAGTGTCTAATGTACCCGGACTACACAAAAAGAAATTTCCACGCAAACGTTTGGTTGATGCGGGAAGTAAAACAGAAAATAACCTTAACCTTACGTTGAAAATTTTAAGAGAAAATGCCACCTGGTTCTCTTGAAGAAATTTAATAAAAAAGCGAGTGGTGAATCCCAACGTGGCAATTGGAGGCATACTCTTTCTCAGTCTCTCCGTTGTTTTCTACGATAAATTCGCCGCAAACTGTGTCGAAATTAACGCAAAAGAGTTGGTTTGTGTTTCTTTTTCTGTATTAACCAAAAATAAAACAAGAACACAACTATTGTTATCGGCGTATTCCAAGGGCAACGGCAGCTTACTTTGAAGAGCGAGGTGAGATCTAGCGTCATATTGAATTTCTGAGAAAAAATTTTAGGGAGAGACATTTTAAAGGGAATTTTCCTTCTAACAGTTTGCTTTTCCTGTTTCAGTTTAGAGTTTTGCTAACAAGAAAATTATCATCGCTGTCGCAAGAGTAAGTAACGAAGTGAAAAAAAAAAAAAAAAGGTTATTCTCCGGTTACAGGGTCCTATCACACAACATCTTACGGTAGAAGGATCGTCGATTTTGGGAAGTTTATTGGTGAACACAGTGACATTATCATGCTCGCAGTGCCATGAGACTAAACGTGATAATACGCAGAAAGAAAAAAATCAGGCATTTTGTTATTCTGCGAAGTGGGACACAAAGTTACTTAGACGTGCAGTTGGTGGCTAGAATTTATTTTGAGTTTCATTGATCAAATCTTTACATTCACTAAATTTTGAGTTGAAAATTTGCAACCTGCTCATTAAAAATCAGGCGCAATCCTATACAGCCATGAGCTCTTGAAACCTATGAATCGTTTCCTGTAAGTGGTCGGCATGAAGAAAGCGTAAGCGCCTTCAATTTTTGGCTATGCAACATGAACATCCATTAAGTACGAATAGTTGTATCAAGGTGCTTGAACTAACGAGGTGGAGTATCTCTGCGTCCCCAGACTTAAATAATCTCGTTTGAATTTCTTCAATGGTGAGTGAGTATCAAATGATTATTAATTATCTCTCCATCCTTTCCATAAGTGCACTCTGAATTGTGACCAAGAGAAAAATTTAAGATCGGAAAACTCGAAACTGTGGTTTCGTTTAAATGAAAGTGCCACGAACATTTAGACCTAAAAAAATGCCAAGCTTACCCACAGTAAAACAAAGTAACCGCTATTTTGTGTTAGTACGAGAAGTAGGACAAACAGTTACTTAGACGTGCGGTAAATGGTTTTTGATTAATTTTTCTTTGGGTTACATTGGCCAAATCTTTGGGATGAAAATTTGTAACTCGTTAGCAGGGAGACTTCTTTCAACCCCTAATTTCTAGAGTTACCTATGGCTTTGATCGATCGATCAAGTCAATTTGGTTGATCTAACGAAAAAAAAAATTAACTGAAAGTAACCCGAAGTGACCCTAAACACGAGAATTTTTAACTGTGCATCACTATGCTCATCATCACAATTACTAAAATTCTTGGGTTGTGCGACCGTTGTTTCTTGTGTAACCGTACATAATAATCGCGGTTTTTTGTTGTTTTTCTTGTATTTGGCGTGCTATGTTGCAAAGTTTCCTGTTTTTTCTGCGTCATTTCTGAATATCACCCATAAGAAACGTTAAAATAAGGAATTGGGGTGATTTGGCATAGGTGGGCTGGCTAGAGACAGGACAGGCACCATCCGAAATTAATGTGAAAAGCTTACCCGACTCTGGAGACAAATCTTTCATAAACGCAATAAGAAAATCGACTGAGCTCTACTTTGGACGAGCTGCTGGGCCACACAGCCGTGCTAAGTAAAAACGGCGTATGAACATTCGAATGTTGCCAAATTTCCACTTCGAGAATATTTGTTTTCGAAAGAATATATGAATATTTTTCTTTGAAATTATCAGACTTTTTGGATAAAATCACGAACGCAATTCTGAGAAAAGTTGGAGGAGAAATATTCACAAATTTCTCTGAAAATTCATAATTTGTCAAAGACAATTTGGCACCGCCTGATACCTAATACGGCGTTCTCTCTTAGGACGGCGGCGCCGCTGGTTGCGTTACGTCACCCCCGGGACCCGGAACTATGATCACCATTTTCCTCCTCGGAAAAGGCGGGTTCTCCTCGTCCGAGTCCTCTACTGCTGCGCTAAGAAAACTCGTCCTATGAGCTTTCACACATTACCAAATTTTCTTTGATAAAAAAAAAAAAAAAACTTTTCAGAAAAATCTGCGTTGATATTTTTTCTGCAATTTTTAATGAAATTTTATGCGCGATCAGATCTCTATAATCTGTAAATTTCGAGATAAAATATTCATTAGCCACCTTAAAAATAACAATTTTATCGAAGGTTTGGCAACATCTAACGACTCATACGACGTTCTTCCTTTGTATTTCCTCAGTCACTCCGTAAGCTGGAATCGTAGCGCTAAGGCTGAAAGAGTGATTCGGTAGCATCACTCACCGTTGATTTAAGAAAAAGCGTAAGTTACATCTAATAGCATCTCACGTAGGTACTAAACGACGCGGACAACAAATTTGGGCGAAAATTTAAGCTAGGATTCGTTTCGTGAGGTGAACGCAATTCGCGTCTGAAATTAATACGAGGAAAAGAAACACATGAATCATCTCTAGGCCCTCGTTCTTAAAAAATGGTGCGATCGGATAATAAATAAAAATAAGGGACCGGTATACACTGTACAGGCCTTATTGTAACAATAATCTGCTTATCCGTTTATTGAGGTTGCAAGAAAAGAGCATAAACATTCACTCCACGCACCAACAGCTCTGGAGCTTCCATTTCTCGAGTTAAAAATAAAGTTGAATAAATAAATATTTATCTGCGTCGAAATGAGAAAAAGTAAACCATCGTCTGACTAGAGGTTGATCTGGGAACCTCATTCGCCTCGAGCGGGTTCGAGCTATATTTGGACCGCGTTAAACAGAAAGGAACCAAGCCACGACAACTGTTGCCAAATTTAATCGGGCAGTTTAATTTTTTACATGCAAACGGTTGTGCGGATTTTCGTGCAAATTTCAGTGAAAATTCTCCATGGTACGAAGCAAATTCCTTAAAATTTTCAAAGAAATCCGAACAAACGTTCTCTCGTAAAAAATTTAATTGCCCAGTTAAACTTGGCAATGGCTGATGTGGCTTGGTTCCTTTCTGTTAAACTCGGTTCATTTACTCATAAATTTTAACGAACGCGCAGCACATTTCTCCTGGTCCAACTGTGGCCGCGGGTGCGGGTGCGAGTATCAAAACCATCGAAATCGATTCCTGCGTTTCTAAATTTGATTTACAGGTCACACCCGGTCTCATATAGACTCCTTTTCAGCTATTTATCAGTTCTGTCGACTCTTCTGCTTCCGGTCTTACAGTTAGAGTACGAAGACAAAGCCCGTATTTATGTTATCACTGAAAAAAAAGTGTAGGAACATCTCCTATAAGTATACTTGATTTTTTTACATAAAGAGACTATTTAGTGAGAATAACCATAATTATAGTAGCATTTACCAGAACTCTGGTAATACTTACCATAATATAGTGAATGCTACCACAGATTCTGGTGTTTATTATCATACTTGGATCATTGTGTCAGATTATAGTAAAAATATGGTTGATTTTACCACACTCACACAGTGATCCAAGTATGGTAAAAAATACCAAATTTTATGGTAGCATTTACCATATTATGGTTAAAATCACTAGAATCCGGGTACATACTACTATGATACTGTTTATTTTCACTAAATAGTATGCCATGTGTAAAACATCAAGCAGACTTATAGTAGATTTTACCACCCTCTTCTTTTAGTGTACCTTCAAGATCATAACAGTTCCCTTTTTTACTGGATTATTCGCAATTTAGTTTGAAAAATATCGTTTAATTTGTAAGTGACCGTTGAGCGTTTATCGGATAGCGAGTGCTTGGCAACCGGAATCTCGGTTGTATCAACAGCATTTTTGTTTTGACAACCGGAATCCTCTTGTACTATAGTATGCTAATATTGATAACCAGAGATCCGACGAGGGAAATATTAACAAGACAACAGAGGCGTGGCGTGCTATGCGATTCATCGATTGCTGTGCCATTCAAACCTATGAAATTGGATCGATAAACAGGGTGTTTGCAACGAACACCTTAGGTAATACTCGATTCTTCATCGCAGCTCCCAATTGGGAAATATCGATAATCGATCATTCACGCTTCACCACTGCAAGACAACCTCATAGGACTCCCGGGCATTATCATAGTTGCGTGGTTGTAATGTCTTACAAAAACCTGCGATAGTATAGATGCGTGGATTTTGCTAATTGTAATGATTAGTACAGTGATATTATCACGTCACGTTTACTGTCACGTTACAGTGAGCGTGGTAACTCTTCTAGGCTCATCACTCACGAAAAACAAATTGAATATTACTTTATCATTTATAATGTTATTTAAATGTGCGACAAGTATAAATGCTGATTTTACAATTTAAAAAAAATGCTAGGCTAACTACATCCACTGTTGAAGGAACAAATGCAATGTTGAGTTAGCATTTTTAAAATGTGTAATCAACAGTTGATACTTGTCGGATATTTTTCGGACAGTATAAATGCTAAATCAACATTCAACTTTTTTCCATGGGACGTACCCAAATCCGCGCTTCTATGACGATGGATTTCCATGTTACATTAAGACCGCTGGACCGTAGAATAACCATGTTTTTTTCACCGGGAGCAAAAAAAAAATTTAAAAACAAATGGCACGATGAATAATTCAATCTACATTCTTCTCCTAAAACAGAGCCGGTGAAGTTGTCCTGAAAATCGCAAACGCACATTCACTGGGAATCAATTTATTGATCAGGGAGCCCTGTAAGCTTGACACGTGTTTGAGCATGGCGTTACCGGCGCTTTGCGCGCTCGTTATGGGTGCCTCCGAGTGACATGAACATTATTTTTTTTCCACTTCCGGATAAGTGCGACGGGAAATTTAAAAATCTCCCCGGGTTCAATCACTGCGCACCGGGCTTTCGCTCAGTAAACCTGCTCGTGAGAATTTTACGACCGAACGTCTGTCGAATAACACGGCAACTAAATAGTTGGGCCAAACGAAGTATTTGAAGCAGATGAATTACCGTGTTTCATCGCCTTTTAGGAGAATACTGCGTCATCCACATCCATCCTGTCGTTCATATAAATGCATTTCCGAATTCATGAGTGTAGTTACGCCCTTTTGTCATTCAAGTGACGATTAAAAGCCGCACTGTCCTTTTTTTATGGGCCAAATATAAAGAACTGCACCATTTTCAGCAAGGTTAATTTTAAGAATGATGATGTAAGTATTGTACATTCTTAACAAAAAGAACAATAAAAAAATTAATATAATAATAATAATGGTCTCCGTTCATTGATTTTTAGTAAAGACTGTTCCATTTCAGACACATTTCCAGTGCTTAATTCTTTTCTTAGTTCTTGCGTGATGCACAAAGTCAGTCAAAGCAATGATTAAAAATCAAACCCTTGAGTGAGGCATAATGTTTTCATTTTTAAGAAATTAGATGATTTTATGCCCACGGCACAACACCCCACATTATCTTGAACATTCTCATCTTGTGCTTTGAAGATGAAGCTACTTTCTATAAAATAAAAGAAAAAAAAAAGAAAGAAAAAAAAAACTTCAGTTTACAAAGTACCCATCTATAGTACGGAGAATTAAGTGTGCAGAAAAATTTTATCAATTGGTCAGGGAGGTGAATACGTAATATTTTATAGCTGCTAGGCAACAAAGCAGTGCCGTGTCATGTCCAACCACTATATAGTCTTTCCACCTACTCTACCTCTAAGCCTCGCCAGTGGGTTCGACCTTTGAAGCGTTTACATTTAATTTCACGCTTATATAGCTTTCGAACACACCTCTATACTTTGATGCAGTGTTTTTCGCACCTCCTATCACTTGCTCACCCTACTACTCTTGAACTAGGTTGATGATAAAGTAGATACGTGAATGAGATAAATCATAGAGACATGCTGAGAAATCCGTGCAGCTTCCAAGAATACTTAATAATTTAAAAGAGAGATTCCTTGGTTTTACCGTGCATTATTACATTTCAGACTTTGAACATGTATTGACCGAACGAACGAAAGAGTTAACTCCTCGTTTTTCACTCAAGTATTTCAAAAAAAAAAAAATATTTTAAATAAATTACATTCGGCATCGGGTTGTTATATGTATAGAATTGTTTCAGAGCGGAGAAGGAAGAGGGATTCTAGAGCACGCAACAGAATATTCGCTGTTAGGAATGTTTCATCAGTGTAGCTTGGAGGAACGTGCTCTCAAGGGCTCGGAGAATTTATCCACGAGCGTAACACGACGTAAAATACAAATCTCTCTGATTGAATTAATTATAGAATAGAATTAATTTTGTAGTAGTTTTATCAGGCTGTACACTCTTGTCCCCCTTCCCTAGTAATCAAGATACACGCATAGCGCGTGGAGTTCAAATTTAATAATGAGCCATTGAAAATTGATAGCAAATTTTTAGTCGACTTGGCAACAGGGGTCTGATGACTATATTTTTAAGATCAAATTTTGGTGGATAAGTATGCTTAAAAGTCATCTCTACTTACGGTTACCTCAAATAATGGCTTTCCGGATATAAAAATTTGCCAATGTAAAATGAACACGTTATATTCACTACTGCAATGAATATTACAGAAATTTCACCATCTTTCAATTCAACGTTAGGACATATTTAATGGACAACCGCATTTTATTAAACTTCTGGCAGAATTTTGCTTTACTCTCATTACAAAAAGAACGCCGTTATGTTGAAAAACTGTATGATTTCTTTAGAAGTTTTCATTTATCGACATTTTTAATATATATCGACGTTGTAAGTCGTCAATCACATAATTCGGTTTGCGACGGCGCAGACTTCCTGTCATACTTTATTTTTTAAACGGAAAACTACTCAATAGCAATTCTTTAAAACTGCCGTGATTTTTCTTCTCTGTGCGAAAAAAATTCTGCATAAACTTCAAGGGATGATGTCAATTTTTTCTCCTTTAAAAAATTAACATAGAGGCGGAGATTTTCAGACACCGCAAACGAGTTATGTGATTGCCGACTTACATCGTCGATGTACATGTGTATGTTTTTTGGTGACTTGGCCAGGGAGTCAACTTGACGGGGGGTTCTTAAAAGGCTCCGGTAGAGCTACCGATATAAAAATAACAGAGGTGCTTTTCCACATCCTATAAAGGTAAGCATCGGGTCGGAAATAAAAGACACGAATCATATTTCCACGAATAATAATGAAACCTCCACCGGTAAAGATAATACTCCACCCCCGGATCCCACGAAGAGATTCAAGACACTGATTAGTTCAAACTTTTTTCGTTATTGCGCAAGGAGGTCCTCAGAATTTGTTCCTCCTGATGAAAAGATCCGGCTCATCTCCGAAGACGCTCAAATCCCTCAGAATCTTTTATCTCTTTAACGGCCTCAGTCTTGTTGCCATAGCTACTGAACTTTTTTACTAAATTTCTTTAGTATTTTCATTTTGACTCATTACTTTTGTAGCTAAGTTATCAGTTCATGATAAAAATCCCGAAAACCAAGACAAGTGGTGCCTCTTGACATATTACAAAACTCCTATCGAACATCTTTGCCGCAGAGGATGCTATAAAGTCAATATGCTCCGAGCGGTTTGACATTTCGTGCGATTTAGTCCATTATGATATATTACGTAAACAAATATGATCAAAATGTGTCCCTTACATTTTCTAAAAACGTTTCAGATTAAGTGAAGCAAATTCACAGAAAATTGAAGGAACTGTTTCTTATTTATTTTTTTTTTATTTTTTTTTTTTTTAAAAAAGAGCGAGAGCAAAGATTCCAGTGCTTCCATTTCTCAGAATTAGTTCCAAATTCCGTAACTATCGAGATTTTCCTGAAATTTTACCGGAACTTTTGAAATGACCGAGACTTTTCGGATATTTTGCATTTTTCGGAACTTTCTCAGAACTTTGGAAAAATTCTAAAAGGAATCCCGGAACATTTGACGGTTATGGAGTGGGAGAAATTGGAACAAGAAAGTTCCGAATTCCGGAAATTTTGATGGACGCGGATTGAAAGCACTGAGAGATTCGCATTGCAGCAATCGAAGATGAGTATTGCTTTACTTCAACCATGAATATGTGGTCGTTCACAGGCGATCTAAAGTGCAGAGAGGCGGGACATTTGCATTAAAATTAGTTAAAGGCAATGATCCATCAAAATATTTCTTGAATTTTAAAAAAAAATGAGGGAGAAAACGTCTTAACTTATGTCTGAATCGTAAAATCGAGAATCACCATAAAAACTAAAACTACCGCCTTTGTCGTTAAGCGTGGTTGTTATAGAACTTCCAATCCAACGCCTGTAAACGTTTTAACGATTACTCGGTGCCGGCTCTCCTTTCTTACGACGAAGCAAGTTGGAGGAAGGGATGAAAGGCTCGTCAAGGTCTGGAGGACTCGCAAAATGACGGCAACCCGTCGAAGACCTTAAACATGCTTCAGTTATACTAGTTGAGACAGCCATTCGGCATAAACGAGTAAACATAATTTGAGTTTTTCAACAATAGACCATGTAGGGTATAGTCACATCTGTCGCACAGAGGAATTGAAATCACCGGTAGTTTAGCGAGTTAAATAGTGAGTTCTTTCTGATTAAATTGATCGGTGAGAGATAATATTTGGACGTAGTTTTGCCGAGCGGAACTATATGCATTTATGACGTGAGCCCTGTTATGCATATACTCGTGTGAGTCTCAGGGCTCATGTATGTCATGTCCTTATGCACATAGTTCCGTTTGGCAGAAACACGTCCATTTGGCGTTGTAGACTTAAAAAATATTAAATGGAGGGGGTTTCACGTGTTTGAAGGGAAACTGTATGACAACTGCTCAAAATTATTTTTTTTTACGCTTGCATTACATTGCATGCGGTTGTAAAGCATCTTTAGTAAAAGGCTTGACTAAAATAACTCATTAATATTTAAAATCTGTGCCTCTGAAGTACTAGAACTAATGAGCATAGAAATTGAATGACATAGAATGGTGTAGTATGTATTATACTAAATTATTAATTTTTACCTAAGAAAAGCTTCGTGATAGCACACAAGGAATTCTTTAGGAACTCACTTCTCGGCTGATCTCTTGCAATTAAAAATTCCAGTTACCATTAAATTACATTTTACATGTGTAATTGGTAATGAAAAAGGTAGTTTGATACATTGTGACATGCTGCTTTCTATAACGTGAAATATGTATTTGCTTTATTATTGGCTCTTCACAAAAGAATATTTCATAATTTCATGCATTCAAACATTTACTTTCAAAATGCATTATGATAATTTTTTAGATGGTGGATTCATTCTTCTAATAATTCTTAAACCCCGTGTTTGCTGATAATGGGTGGATTGACACTCACCCAATACATTCGAGAACTGAATAACTTGTATTTACAGCACAGTCTCATGTTATATCAAACTGCCTTAACGTGTAAACTTTTCAATCGAATTAGCACTCTTTTAGGACCCGGAACAGCAGTGCATACATTTGTCATCTTGTTTTACAATTTATAAAAATATTCGATGCGCAGTTAGTGGCCATTCCTAGATTACGTAACGCACTTTTTCAGCATTTTTGACGACCTCTCCCTCTTGTAACGCTTTTGCAACGTAGGTCCCTATCCTTTAACACGTAAAAATAAAATGACGTAACGCTCTCCTTCACACGCCCCCTCCAGAGCGTTACGTATATTTAGGGACGGCTCCTCATATGCATGCGATAAAAAGCCGATGGAAACACTTTTTCAGCTCTTCATCAGCGTTTCAGGGTGCAATCGTGTAATAATTAGCATACTTCAAAATAATTTTGTGTGAAAATACTACGGAGTCTAGTGCGCCTAAGTTTCCTCCACGGTAACAATAAGTTTTGAGGACAGAACGTCGAATTGTTGCACGATTCGCTTCGGAGATCCTCTCAAAAGCTGCCGAGCTATGGAAAAACGCCGTATGAGCCTTCGAGCTTTGCCAAATTTTTCTTTAGAAAATATTCATTTTGAAAGCATTAAGTTGTGAATATTGTTCCTTGAAATTTGTAGAAAAGATTAAATTACGAGCAGAATTATCTGAAAAATCGGTAGAAAAATATTGTCGAATTTTCCCGAAAATTCGTAATTTATCGAAGGAAATTTGACAACGCCTGAAGGTTCTTACGACGTTTCTCCTCAGCACGGCAGAGTGGAGTTCCGGCTAGAGCGTCGGAGTTGAATATTTATGCGTGGAAGTAGAGGTAATAATTTAGCGCTCTTAAATGAATTTCTCCGGCAGAAAATAAGGACCGCTGAGTTACTTCACATTGCTGAGAAAGAACGCTGTGAGGAAATTCGCGGATTACCCAATTTTCCCCGATAAAATACTTTTTTGGGAGGATGATCATGAATATTTTTCTATGAAATTCCTCAATACTTCAGATGAAATTGCGAATGAAATTATTTTATAAATAGGAGAGAAAATATTCACAAGCATTCTTGAAAACTTGTATTTCATCTCAGAAAATTAGAGAACGCCTACAGTCTCATGCGGTGTTCTCTTTTAGCATTAGCACGGCAGTGCATACTAACTAGACTTGCCTTTAAAACCCGCGCCCCTACGTTGAGCTGATTAACTTTGCTTCTTGAAACCTTTTCTTGAAGAAATCTGTGCTTGCTGCAATGTTTTGGAAGTTTCACATCATTATGCTTGGTTTTGAATCCAGGAATTAAAAGTGCCAAGTGCGAAATCGATAAATTAAAGCTATGATTTGCACCATAATTTGCGAGAGGTCTTGCTTTCCATCCGATTAAGCTATCACTGAAAAAAAAGTTACGGGCTGTATAAACATACCGGCCGTTCTGAGGTCAGAGGCTGGAAGTTCCGACTTCAAGAGCCGTAACTTAGATTGCTCCGGATGTTACGACCGGAACTTTCGGCCTCTGAGCCCGGAACGCGGACGGCATGTATGTACCTATAGCCCGTAAGTACGGCTCCTACGTCCGGAATTTTTTTTCCAGTGTACACTTAACTTCTGCGTCATCTATGACATTTTCTGAGATAAATGTGTTAGCCCCGCAGCTTAAATTTTTAGAAAACCAAAGTCCAGTGTCACCAAAATTTTCCGAGCGCATTCCACTTTACAAAAGTACCCTCCGTGTTGAATTAAAGAGATTATACGTGGACGAGCTTTCAATGTTGTCGCGACCCAAAAAGCGCGGAGCGATGAAACGGAATCCCGCATCTGGACAGATTGACAGGTTTAGAAGGAGTCCTAGCTACGGTGCACGGCAGAATTATTTTAATCGAAATTGCAGCCATAAAAACCGGGGAACCGGGGGAACCGGGGGATATCTGTCAAAATATACGCCCAACCCCGCGGCGCTTCTGCCCGGCTCGAGGGCTCAGTGAGCTAATCATCTGGATTCATGAGACACCTACACTCTCATTTTCTAGAATTTATTTTTATTCGGATCCTCCCCGGATAATCAGTTCAATGACACTTTCCACCCCTTTTCTTGTCTTTTCCTTGTCGTCGTTTTCTCTCATATCGCTCGGCCCTCTTTCTTTACTTCTTCTACCTCCTCGTGCTCGATGTTGAAAATTTGTGAGGAAGTGGTTGAATTTTCGCACGATTCCGTTTCTTTATCGCCTCTTGAGTTACCGGTCAACATTTTTTTTGGGGGGGAGGGGGAGGGGGGTGTCCGAGCCACGGTGGTGTCAAAAATGAAACTTAATAGGGGGCGCCACAAGTCAAACTGTCGTAAAACATTTTAAACAATTTCTTCGTAAAAGAACTTGTAACTTTTCACTTGTGAAAAAGAGGGTTTAAAAGATTTACCGCAAGTGAGTGACGATATGTGTTTTTAAAATTGAGTCAATTTTTAGTAAAAAATTGTCAAAAATGAGTTTGCTCTTGCCCCAATCCATCGGGACCCATCGGTCAGCAATGCATCATTAACTAACTTCAGTTAAAGTCGTATTTTTCCAACCATTTTCACATAACTAAATCCAAGCATGTACTAGTGTTAAAAATTTACGCCCTTTGAAGCACACTCTATCAAAATCTCAGCCGATATGGAGTGCTTTTTGATGTATCCTCGTTTTTCTAACTCGGGTTTTAACTGCCTTATTTACTCCCTTGCGGATGGTGGGATTCTACATAGCTTACGACGTGACGGAAATGACAGTTTGCAAAAGTTTGTCAATTTATGACAAAAAGCTCAGAGTTTTCAATATCTTGGAAAAAAAATTGCGTATGAAATCTAAGACCGCTCTTTGTATTAAACTGTTAAAGGTCTTAAAAAATTTGTTTTATATGACATGTTGCAAATTTTAGTATCAATTTTGCGACGAGCAATGTTCTTCCAGGAACTGTAAACCGTTTAACATGATATTCTATGATGCCCATTGTTACATGGATTTCTTTATTACATGAGTAATACTTTGATTCGTCTGAAATTAGCAAAAGAGGCAGAATTTCAATTTACGTTAGAATATCAGACTATTTGCCCAGGCATTTGACAAAATGCTTACTCTGACTATTTCCCAGCGACATGTACTTATACATACTTTAGAACTCATACCCGCGATGCTTCCGCCTGTCCTGATGTTGAATGGGCCGCGTTTAGCAGAAAAGGACCAAGCCATATCAGCTATTGCCAAATTTAATTGGACAATTTAATATCTTAAAAGAGAACGTACAAGCGGATTTCTTTGAAAAGTTTAAGGAATTTGCATCAAACTGCGCAGAAAATCCACTGAAATTTGCACAAAAATCCGCACCACCGTTTCCGTATAACAAATTAAATTGCCCGATTAAGTTTAGCAATACCTGATGTGGCTTGATTCCTTTCTGCTTAGCGCGGTCCAAATATTTGGAATCTCTTCCCGGGGATCATATCCTTTGATCTCCGACGGGAACTCACGTTGGAGGAAAATTAATGTTCAAAAGCGAGAGGAAGTACGGAAGAATGTAAGCTAAAAGGTGTCATTTATCTGGTGCACGAGAAAAGTGTTCAGGTGCAGAGGCAATCGTAGCGCGTCTTCATATGCGATTATACTCGCTAAGTGAATGAAGCATGAGTGATGTGATAAAGTGCCTAGTTTCTTTCGGCGTCAGAGAGTTCACACGTCACCTCCGTCAAAGCCACCCACGCTACGGTGCAGTGTCGCGATGAATCGACTATCGCTATTTCCCCATTTTAAACCTATGAAAAAAGATCGATTATCAGGGTATATACCCTACGAATCAATCCTTTACTGTGGTTTCCTACGGGAAAATGTCGATAGTCGATTTTTCACAGTTCGCCGCTGACGTAACCACATTACATGCCCTCGTTGACTTAAAGAAAAATCAATTCGTTTCAAGTGGTCTATTGTTTTTCTTGGGAGCGGAGAATTGTAAATTCCCAAACATATGTAAACTAAAGACGGTGATGACTTATTTTAGAGTTGATTTCAGTAATTTTCGTGGCTCGAACTGTATTCTATTCGAAGTTTTGTTTAGTAAACACGGATTAGAATGCTTAAGTTCACACTTTGTCTAGTGGTCCGTGGTCCATTGTTGAGGCAATACTGCCGTGCTAAGGAAGAACGCCGTATGAACATTCGAGAGTTGCCAAAATTTCCTTCGATGAAATGTTTATTTTTTAGGAAAGTTTTAAATATTTTTCCTTGAAAATTTCCGAACAAAATTATCTGCAAAACTGGACAGAAAATATTCATGAGTTTACCACGAAATTCGTGATTTATCAACGGATATTTGGCAACGAACAAAAGCTCATACGGCTTTCTTCCTTAGCACGGTAGAATAGTGGTATGCGTTCAATGTGAATCAAATGGATACGAAAAACAAGTCACGGGGATGAAAAAAAAGGGGGGTCCGAATTAGTTCTTTTCCGCGCGAAAACGGGTGTAGTATTCAAAAATGCGCAATAACTCAGACGATGGTTCAGATCCGTCCGTCTTACGTATTTTTTCAAACTTTTAATTTGTTTAAAATTAAAAGTGCGACGCTTCGACGAAAGCGAGGGAGGGCCGGAGTATAAAATGAAGAATAATGAAAGCCTAAGGCTAAATGTTTGAGTAATGGGACTTTGAGAGCTCCAAGCTCGAGCGGGCGCACCCCGCGGCGCTTTACACGTAAACGAGATGAATACATACTCAGACGAATCTATTCATAAATCTCACATGTTGACCCATAAAAAGGGGTGAACGATAAATTATCGAGTTGGCGGTGTTGAGCAGGTACCCGAAACCGCCCTTCTCGTGGGAATGGATTATTAAGGGTCGGCTTACTCGTGGCCCAACAAAAACAAGTTTTAATTGTTTTCTGCACAAAATCCACCCCCTCGCTGTTGCTAATTTTTCAATAATCCCTCCGTAAGACGTCGCGGCATGCGCTACCGTCCAAAGAATAACGCCCTATGAACATTCTTGAGGACAGTTATGCGTAATTTTCCTTTCAGATAATTTAGATTAATTTCGGACGGAATCGTCCGAAAAATCTGAAGACTTTTCTGAAAGGAGCTTTTGCAGGTGCCTGAAATTTTGTAAATTTCATGTTTCAAATGAAATTACTAAGATAGCTGAGCACGAGGATATCCTTGGTTTATAACTTTATAGATCGAAAATTTCGACGTTTCCCCCACAAAAGAACGTAGCTATGATTCAACGTTACCAAATTTCTCCTCGCAAACTGCACTTTTATAGAGAGAATCTTCGGCATTTCTGATTGAACATTTTTCACCGATTTTTCATTTGATCTCAAGTAGCATTCAGAAAAATTTTCGACAAAAATTGTGCATGTATGTTTATTGTGAAAAACTAAATTTTTTCAGTCAATTTGGCAACCTCGGAGTGGAGTTATGTTCCCTCGTCCGGGAACCGACAAATTATTGGAGAAAATGTGAGAAAATAGTCAAATCTACTAAAATACATGAGTTCAAATGGGACGGCACATAGTGACACATTTTCTCATTTTAAAATCTAATCATCTACTATTTCCCATTTTATAATTATTTTTTTGTTGAAAAATACTCCGAGCTTAGCTTATTAGACTTTCTTAAATAAAGCATATAAAACGTTTGTGCAAAATTCTCCATTTCCCGTGAGAATTCGATTTTCATCGGCGGAGATTTGGCTACGTCTTAGGACTTATATGGCGTTTTTCCTTACACCAAAAACAAGAGGATGCTAATTTAACATTCTGGATGTAAAAAAGTGGTGCGACAACTCACAAAACGCTGAATTAAGCGCCACAACAGTTAGTTTTACATCTTGACATTGCTAAATTAATTGATGAAGCGGTTAATTCAGAGATTTGTGAGTTGTCGCACACTCTTTTACATCCAGAATATTAAATCGGCAACCCTCTTTTTTCGGTGTAGGTAACACGGTAGAATGGAGAAATTTCCGTTAAAAAATAAGCAACAGCACCCATGGCCGGAGCTCGACTTCGGGTTGCCACTGTGCATGCGAACAATCCAGGTTGGGAGTTGAGCTCGGAGAGATGGCACTCCAGCGAGGAAAATGGAAAAGCTGCATGGCCTAGAGGCAAGAGCACCTGCTGCATTGTTCAGGGGACGTCTTCTTAGTGTTCACCAAAGGAATTTTCTGCCTTTCACCCGCCTCCGCGCCCCTCTATATTCGGAGCCCCTATTTTGCGCCCATAAATTGAGTTATGTGACCCAACATCCGTTTTCACGCCGAATAATTGCGCCACTAAATTACTTAATTTCGTTTGCGCGGACCAAGAATGAAGCTTGGGAAGTAATATCAGTCCGTCCCACACAAACTGTCAGAATTACATCAGAGGCGGATCCAGCTATTTGGCAACCTGGGATATCCTCAATTTGAACCTATGTTGAATAATCGATTCTTTTTGGAGCACCTGGCCCCTCCAAAAATCGAGACATTTCTATAAGTTTCAATNGGGGGGGGGGATGTTGCCAATTTGCTGTATCCGCCAATGCTAAATGACATTTTTCTGATCGTGAAAATAAGGAGGAAACTTCAATTCGTCGTTACCATTGCGAGGAAAAGTCACTTTTCCAAGGTTGCAACGTTGACTCAGCCGTTCGATTTTTTACAAGAATTGACCGGGGCAATTTTCGACCAGACTTTTCCTGATTTTTGCGAGAAATCGGAGGAATCTGTGAAATTTTCAGTGAGAAGTATCCGAGATTTTGTTCGTAAAGATGCATATTTTGCGAGGGGAAATTTTGCAACCTTGAAATGTAGTTCTGAAGTTAGGGGTGTATTTGGACAGCATTTAGCAGAAAGGAACCAAACAACATCAGCTGTAGTAAAATTTAACGGGGCAATTTAACTTTTCACAAGAGAACCTTTCTGCAGATTCCTCGGAAAATGTTATGGAATTTTCCTCGTAACACACAAAAAATTCACTGAAATTTGCACAGAAATCTTCCCAAGGGATTTCATGTTTAAAATTGAATCTCCGATTAAAGGCAATGACTGCTGTGGCTCGGTTTCATTCTGCTTAACGGTCCATTAAAGACTTTCCCGATGCGTTTATTGTGATTTTCGAGCCCTTTTCTACAAGAATGAGCTCTTCTTTTCGCACTATCTGAACTTTGCAACAAGCCCATTCGGCTCCTTCGAGACGAAATAAAATCCCTTAAAATATACAGGGCGTAGAGGCGTAAAATCCCCCGTTCCTATTGTCGAGAGGAGGAGTTCAGCTGACTCTTCGCTAATGCCTCGCGGAACCGGCGCGACCATAAACCGGGTTATCCAGGAGCCGGAAGCTGCACTAATCGCGCCCACGTGAGCCTTTTTCTCATTCACAATTCCTCCCTGCACCTCCAGCAAACGAGAGCCTCCCCCCGCCCCGCCTCCCGCTAAAAGCTTCCGCGCCCGCTAAATCGGTCCCTCATTCCAAATGATCCGTCTTACGTTCCGTATCTTCCTCGATACGGCGCACAGTGGATCGAGTCAATTAGAAATGTCGGGCATGAAATTTTTGACTAAAACTGCAAATTTCGGTGTTTATTTCGTTTTATTTTACATTTCAAGGGGTGCTGAAGCTAGAAAATTTCACGAGGGAACCCATTGAACCACTTTAAGAACCTTAAAGTTTTTTGTAAACGGAATCACAAGCGTTTAAAGTTTTCAAATTTTGTCCGACCTCTCCTATTGACTCGATGCACTGTACGGTGGGTTTTTTTTACTTACGTCACGTCCCCGTTTTGTTGTTCCCAGCCGGAACAAGAGCGGAATATGAAAAGAATAAAGTAATTTACCGCGTCGAGCGTGTCTACGGGGTGATTTTAAAGCTACCCACACACTTGGGCTCCTTCTGCGAATCAGCTTAATGTAAGCGTTAAGTAGGTTGGGTGGGAAGCTGACCAAAGAGATGTGAAAACTCGCAGCCATTACGCTGTTAATTTCATTGCGCCTCTGATGAATTACAAAGGAAACCTACGCTGCTTCGCTAAGGAGAAACGCCGTATGGGCCTGCAGGCGTTGGGGGCCATCCCTTTCGAAGTTTACGCCATTTACTTTCTTTACGTATGGACTACAGACCTCAGTCTGCGTATAGGCTTTCGGCTTTGAGTTACAAAAGAGGGGCATGCTATTAGAAATGTGCGTGTAAAAGGCCAATATATCGATTTTATCGATCTACTTTCGATATATGGAAAAACTCGATGTATGGGGAACTTGCGTGTTCGTCCTCCTCTCTTCTTACTCTATAGTGTGAATCCGAAAGTGTTGATGCTTTTAAAATTTGAGCGTGAACGAAGAGTTTTTGTGAGAGTGCAACGAGTGGGTCTTCCCGAACGTAACAACACTTGAAGAAATATTCTTAAGTATTCCATCTGTGTGTCTAGTGTCGTCGCTTTGTGTATTTAGGTGCTACTGAATCCTCAACGCATCCGCAGTTATCGATCGCGGGAGTAAATAATGCACCGGGATGAGGCGCTTCTCATCTGGATTCTTTCTCTCCTCGAGCTCCTCTCGGATCCTCTCTCCGCATGTCACAACTCAAGTGACCACGCATAAATAATGACGATTTAATAAGTGCTTCATTCCGAACTGGGGCAGCAGAGCAGTATCTCCCCGAAGGCAACGGGAACGCTCCATTCCGTTCGTAACGTAACTCGTTCCCTGATTGCCCTTTCCAATACGGTCGCCAACAATGTCTCGTGGAGCTGTTCCTTCTCTTTGAAATGGAGAATTCCACCCCAAACCCTGTCCCAACTGCCATGCGTCTGGCCCACCCATTGTAACTTTAGGGGTCATCCTGCCATACCGAGTATAAACGGCAGCAGTAATAGTTCACTACTGCAAAATCTATTTCACAGTATATGCTGCTCGTACTGTAGTACTGCCGTGCTAAAGAAGAACGCCGTATGAGCCTTCAGACGTTGCCATATTTCCTCCAAGAAAAACCGAATTTACCGAGAAAATTGTGAGTATTTTTCTTCAAGTTTTTCAGTAAATTTTGTTCACGATTCACGATTTAATATAAAATGTCTGCAAATTTCAAAGAAAAATATACACAACTTTCCTCAAAAATACATGCTCTATTCAGGGAAATTTAATAACTCTCGAATGTTCATACGGCGTTTTTCCTTAGCACGGCAGAGTAGGACATGCACCTGTTATAACAAGAAATTCTTTAGTTTTTACTTCATATTTTGGTGATAGATTTAGTGATATCAAATTTTTTTAGTATTTTTAGCGCGATTTGCATGAGATCTCGTGGCAGTTCAATTGTTAGATGCGATCTTTTGGTTGGCCGAGTGAAATCATCCGTCACGAAAACTGTCAACGATAACAATTCTTTCTCGCTTTTGACTTCTGTATCTCCCCTTGGTGCTCTCAAAGCTAAGAGACCTATAAAAATATGACTTGAACGAATCGATTTGCTCCCGATGCTCCATTGTTGTGCATTTCCGGGAGCTTTCTAAAATCCTGTCCATAGCGATACTGGAAATAGGCATGGAATTGCAAGGAAGTTGGTAACATCGCTCCATTCCCACCCGTTTAACCGCGAGGTGGTTTCCGTCACGGTCGGGGGTGATCAAAAGCTCCTCTGGAGATCATCTAGGGTCATTAAAACTTTGAGGAAAATTATTGGTGCTCTGGGAACGACGCTACGGATTCGGACGGATATTGCATCCGATCGATACTCAGGAGAGATAGTAACCGTCAGAGGCGTGGCGTGCTTTGCGATATATCGATTGATCTGCAGTTTAAACCTATGGAAAAGGATCGATGGACAGGGTGTCCGCAACGGGCATCTTCATAATTGACTCTTCACCTTAGCTTCAAATGGGAAAATATCGATAATCGATCATTCACGCTTCTCCTCTAATAGTAACCGTCTGTTTCACGTGTTTATCTCGACCATACATACCATTCAAGATTGATAGTGCAAGCTGCTCTGCACCATCTATACGTTATTATTAGGCGCCTAATTAATAGGACCCAATTTTTGGATGGAACTTCACTTAAAAATATAGTATGCTGTTTTAGCGGTTATAAGACATTTCGTCAACGATTTTTTGTCCGCGCGCCTGTATTTCTAGTGGTTTACGTCTACGCGTTTTTGCGGCAGGGGAGTTTTGGTCCACCTACCGATTGAGACCCGAAGTTAATTGGTCCACATGTAAATACAAATGACAATTGGTTGGTTGGGACACAATGTTCATGGATGGAAATGTATTATGATTGGGGAGAATGAGGGTTTGCTTGTTTCTTTTTGTTTGTTCGGTCCGACGGAGAAAAATGTATAATTGAGAATTTTGGTGAAAATGGGAGGGCATCAATTTCACGAGAGAAAATTAACTAAAACTCTCTACACCTCTTTGATGCAACAGGACTTAATTATCTCTCAAGAAAATCCTGTCTTGGTACCGGATAAAGTTTTTGATTTGCCTCAGCCAAAGGCTCTTAGATGTTTCATGTGTAGGTACGATAATTTCGCGACGGCGCCGGCGTGCCGCGGTATTTCGAGCAACTATTTCGCCACGGAGGTGTTGCACGGTATCATACGAGATTGAAAGCACCTCAAAAACGTATCATGATTGATGGCATATTTTAAAAGCACGAAAATCGATTGCAAATTAAATGGAGTGACGACGACAAAAAGAGATCGGTAGTCGAAAAACTTACTTAGTTCTAGTATCTGTATTCAGTAACATTTAGCGTGATTGTTTAACTTCCTTAAGGGAAAAAGTGACTCGATTCAAGCAGAAATACACTTAAATTTACCGCCGAGATGATTTCCTTTTGAATCGATAAAGAAAATAATGTTTGTTTCAAGAAGAAAAGATGCTTATATAAAACGAAAAGTTACCTAATCAAGCAGAACCCCGCTTTCATTCAGCTATTTTATTCTCGATTCAAAATAAAATCTTCTTGACGGCATACTCAAGAATGTTTCTGCCTAAATCGAGTCCCTTTTTTCTCTGATGAAATTCACAAATTATGCTCAACCTCAATACGGATGCTAGAACTTAGTGAGGTATTGGACTACCGCTCTCTTTTTGTGCCATAGTATCTTGATTTATTTTTCGAGGAAAGCTCCGTACTCTTAAAGAATGCCTGTCATTCTTAATATTGTTGAGAGCCTTCAATTTCGTATGATACTGTGCACCACCTCTGTTGCGATACAGTTGCTTGAAGCGCCGCGGCGCGGCCGGCGAAGGCGACCAGCACATTGGCTCCTACAAACCTAACAGGGATACTTCACGCATTGCGCAATGCGTGAAGTATCCCTGTTAGGTTTGTAGGCGCCGGTGCCGCGCGGCCGCTCCGCTCTGCGTTTGGCTCTAATATTTAAACTGGCGGAGTCAGCGTTTTTCAACTCAGGATTTTGTAATGTGGGATTTCGGGACTCAGGATTGTGAAAAATGGGCTTAAACATAGCACTTGGACCAAGTCACTGTTTCTTATTTAACGCGAGGACGTAAATTACAGGACCAAACGGGCGCCCGGACCAAAAATCGTTGACGGAATGTCCTGAAACCGTTTTAGCATCTAGGATGTCAAAAATGTGTCTGGTGATCCCTAGATGCTGCATTTACTTCCCCCCGCAGTTACCTTTACATCTTGTGAATGCAAATTCAATTGCGTGGGCAATCAAGGCAGCATTTTAGGATCACCATACACATTTTTCACATCCTAGGTGCTAAAACAGCAACCATTTTTTCAAGGTTGTCATTAGAATTCCAGAATATCATTTTTTGAAGTTGGCAATTAACTCGGAGTTAAATTTGGACTACAATTTACAATTGAGAACCCCTCTTCCTGGTTTATTTCAAAAACACCATTTGTGCTTTTAGTTTCCCAATGGAGATAGGCGTTTTTGTGGGTGAGCCAAAAAATTGTAGTCCTCAATTGCAAAATGTAGATCAATTGACCGCTAGGAGAGGATTACCGGCAAGACAGATCGGCCTCTCTTTCTGCGATTCATGGAATGGAAACTGGTTATCTCACTTGATATGTAGTGTCGCATATATTCGGATATTTTCCAAGGGAGGGGGGCCTCCATAGTATACACTAGTAACGACCATAAATTGACGCGTAACTTCTGAGACGCAAAGCGCTTTGAAGGGTACGTCCGCAGAGCATAATCCGGGAGCGCAACTCATAGAGCAGATAAATCCCGAAAATCACGGAAGATGACGTTTTTTGGGAAAGTTCTCCAGACGTGCACGTGTGATGCCGCTGTCGATGAGCAGCGTACTGTTTATACTCAGTGAAAACGAATTTTTTCAGCAGACTTTCGCGGTTTAAGGCACTGAGGGTACTTGGACTGAGTCGCAAGAACTCGCGATTTTTTGCGGGCACTTATTTCGTCCCTTCTTTTCGCCTGTACGACATTCTGACCGCTTGACAAAATTTGGCAACGGAAACGGTACGAAAAGCCGCCCGCGTGACTGCTACCCATCTCGTCTTCATTTTAGTCTCAAGTTTGGCCAAAGCGGCTGTAAATCCTTCTCCCTACCTCGGATTTGGATGAGTGTGAGCTTCCAAACGAACATTACAGTTCTCTGCCGCAGCGGCGTGGCGCGTTTTGCGATACATCGATTGATCTGCTATTTACACCTACGGAAAAGGATCGATAGACAGAGCCTTCGCAACGAACACCAGAATAATCGATTCTTTACCATAATATAACTTCAAATGCTGAAATATCGATAATCGACCATTCACGCCTCGCCGCTGCTCTGTCGCACTGTCAAATCGTCTTTTCCTTCGAAAAAGAACGTAACCATATTTCAATGTTGCCAAATTATCCCGCGCCAATTCCATATTAACTAAAAGAGTCTTGGGCATTTACGATTGGAAATTTCACCGATTTTTACTCTCATCTCATGCAAAAATTAGGTAAATTTTGGACCAAAATTACACAGGTACATTCTTGTACAAAATTGAATCGCCTGAGTCGATTTTGCAACCCTGGAACGGAATTACGTTCCTTCTTCCGAGAAAGGACGAAATTATTCAATGGTGGCACAACGTTGCAACGGTGTTCCTCTGCGCACTTGCTCAGACTGCTCACCCCCCAGTCGCAAGTCATGTCACGCCAACCCATAACTCTGGAACATCCAGGAATTCGTGAACTAGGAAAAAATCCGCCCCCAGGGATCGCTTAGAGCGCAGTTCGCTTTGACATCCTTCGACTCATCGGATATCTTGACAGGGTATCGTCATGGCCGTGATGCGATCTCTTCTCTTGACGGCAGATTAGTGATCCGTCGAGTTTTAGATAATGTTTGTTTTACTAGGTCGGTTAATTAGAGAAGAGTACGGCCGTATCAGATCATAAACGCCCAAAGGCCGCAAGTGTAAGCTGATGCAGCTTAAGTGAGCTCTCGTAAAATGCAAAAACTTCTTTCGCATGCAAGAGTGATTCATCAACCATAAAAGAGACAGCGGTCACAGTAGATCGAGGTCATGGGCGCGTTGTCCGTGCGCAGTGGTGAATGAACTCGCGCATGCAAATAATTTTGCAACCCCCACACGTATGGAAAATGCATCGTAGTATTTCTCAAAGTGAATTTCTAGAAAATTGCCGATAGTATCGTTTGAAACTTTGTGGAGTTAAAGATACGTTGCACACACTGAAAAAAAAAACACATTGGATTTAGAGTCCAGACTCTTAAAAACATCGGCAAGAAAAAGTACTCGTGATTCAATCAGAATCTAGCTTAAATCAAGAACCAAGCCTCTTAATTTAACCGGATTTAGTTTTGATTCAAGCAAAAATCCGATTGAATCAAGAGTATTTTTTCTTGTCAATGTTTTCAAGAGTCTGGACTCTAGATCCAATGTGTTTTTTTCCAGTGCATAAACAAATGAGAAACGAAAACACACATGCACATTTAAAGGCATTCTAACTAGATTTCAGTATCGCGCGTCGAATTTGTTCAATTCTGATCACCTAGGAGGAGTCATGCCCCATGTTTTCTCTTGTCATCCTTAGGGCGCGCTTCCATTGGCTGTGTGATACGAACAAGTATGCAAAGCTCTGTGACCTACAACCAAAGCTGTGATAACGCAAAATTGATGGGTGCGCCTTTAATTTAATATTATGCAATTTGGAAAACCGTTCAGGAGGTTTAGTTGCATCTGAACGCCTTGCGTTTACCATTTCGTCGGTGGAGACGCTAGTAAAACTATTAAGCTATTTGTAATTTGTGAATTAGATCGCAATCGAACTCTTATTTGTAGTGCCAATTAAAATGTCAACTCATGTGAGGCCAATGAATCAATGGTTGTTCGTAATTATCAAGGAAATTTACATTTTACGCATCACGTATTTCATACGGACGAATACAAATAGCTTTAGGCTCTGTTATACAAATAGTGTGGAACACTATTGCGTGGCGCTTGAGCGCATAGTCTAGACTTTAATCGGTTCGTAACAACTTCTTAAAGGTCAATCGTCACTTTTCACGCGAAAACAGCGTTTATCATTAATCCTCGAATTAAGTAATCCCGTGCAGGTAATTATGGTGTCTAAGCTTCGAAACTTTCACAATTCAAACTTCGCAGGTTCTCCATTCTCTTTCCGAGAATTGCAAGCCAAAAATTCCGAAACATATCCGCAGGGATGATTAAATGAATTTAGTATCCAAAACTTTTAAGTGTGTCAATTAACAATTGGCCATTCATTCATGATTAATGGATGTTCTTAAAATGCGTTTAACATATACGTTGCAAGCAGGAAAAAATTGTATCGGTGTCTGTTTTTCATTCTAAGCAGTTTCCCGGACTATACTAGTCGCCTGTTTGTTGTGGATAATGACTAGATGCTTTCAAGAAAAACCTCAAAATTTTTGCGCGAAGTTTTTTTTTTTTTTTTTTTTTTTTTTTTTTTTCCAGGAGAGTAACAGTGCTTAGCAATATTTGATTTTGTTAAGATCACTCTTAAAATACCACTATAGAGTACCTACTTCAAGATCTCATCTTGCCTATTTCGTAAAATGAAGGCAAATATGCAATTTGTATTCAAAACTACAATGTGTAATGTGCATCTGCCACAGTCTAATGACTTTTCACCCAATAAGCAATGCCGTGTTAAAGCAGAACGCCGCATGAGCCTTCAGACGTTGTCACATCTCTTTCTAAAAAACGAAATTACCGGGAAAATATTGAATATTTTTCTTCCATTTTTGTCAAACAATTTTGTTTGTCATTTAGTTTAAAATTTCTGAACCTTTCGAGGAAAAATACGCTTAACTTTCCTCAAAAATACCTATTTTATCCGGGGAAATTTGGCAACGTCTGAAGGCTCATACGACGTTCTTCCTTAGCACAGCAGCGTAGGCTACATAGGGTAACAGAAAGTGCAAATGATTCCGAGACCGACGTATCTGTATGAAGTTTTTCACAAGAAATTCTCTGAAACGAGGATGGTTTTTCCACCTCGAGTGTGTTACTTATCGGGTGAAACTTACGTTTCAAATCAAGACGGTGGCGCGCCGCTTGGACTCCGAGGTCCGGGGTGGCTGCATTCGCTCTGTTTATGAGCGGCATAAATTAACCCCCCTACCCCCTCCCCCTTCCTTGGTCTTCCGCGTGAAGGAGCAAACTGGAGCGGAAAATAAAAATTAGAGATAATCATGGTGGAGGAAAGGCGAACGAGAGGGACTTATCGGAGGCTGAGCCCGCGACGCGACGACGTGGCAAGGGTGGCCTGGGTAGTTTGTATAAGGCATCAATTTCTCCTCTTGGCGTCTGGAGCGCGCGAAAAACTGGGTTATTATATTTCTGCTTCGACGCACGGTGGATCGAGTCAATTACAGAGGTCGGCCATGACATTTTTTACTAAAACTGCAAATTTTTGTGTACATTTCGTCACATTTTACATTTCATGAGGTGCTGCGGCTAGAAAATTTCACGAGGGAACCAATAGAGCCAATTCAAGAACCTCGCAGTATTGTATAAACGGAGTTACAAGCGTTTAAAGTTTTTAAATTTTGTCCGACCTCTCCTGTTGACTCGATCCACTGTGCGCCGCCCGCCGCCCAGGCCGCCCGGCGCGGGCCATTAAAAATTCCGCGCCGGCGAGGGGGATTACGCGCAGGGACTAAAATTGATAACGCTGCGCCAGACACGTGGCTGATTTTTTCGCGTATAAATCAATCCCGACTTTGGAGCGAGATAAGAGAGAAACTTCACAACTCCGTCGAGCGTGCGAAAAAGACGCATCCTTGCAGTGGCGGATCCAGAGTGAGCCGGAGGAGGGGGGAGGGTATTTTCTGATGTCGAGTGGAAGGTGAACACCTACCCGAGCACGAGGTTACGGAAAATTTTGAAAAAATATACCTTTTTAGATTGAATTTAAGTCAGTATTAGCACACAATTTGCACATTAATCGAAAGTTGAAAATTGATGGATAATACCTCCTTCAGACCCTGGTAAAATCGGCGATAGGAGCTGCGTTTCAAAATACCATAGGAGTTCTTACAGCCGACTGTAGAAGGCGATAGAAAATCATATAGCTGCCTGTAGAAAGTGGAAAAAATCATACGGCCGGGCTACACGAAGCGATAAAAAATTAAACAGCCGGGCTATAGTTCCTGTCGTCGGGCTTTACACTTTATCGCCTGGATGTTGTTTTCTCGCCATCGGCTCTAAAAGGCTATAAGAAATTGTGTAGAAATTTGTGTCCTTTGTAAATCCTTAAGTTTGTACGGAATCACCATAATATTTACAAAACGCACGTTATATTTTCCTTTACTACATATTTGTTTTCATCAATTAAAATGAGAATAATCCATACAGAGTGTGCAAACATTGCAAAGTCATGAGTTGAACAACGCTGACTCCACGAGATCAAATATTAGAACCTAACACAAAGCGGAGCGGCGCGCGGCGGCGCACTGGCGCCTACAAACCTAACAGGGATACTTCACGCACTGCGCAATGCGTGAAGTATCCCCGTTAGGTTTGTAGGCGCCAATGCGCGTTTCGCGCAGCGTACCACGGTGCTTGAAGCAACTATTTCACACCAGAGGTATTGCACAGTATCGTACGAAATTAAAGGCGCTCCAACATATTAGGAATGGCAGGCATCCTTCAAAAGTACGGAGCTTTCTTCGCAAAATAAATCAAGATACTACGGCCCAAAAGGAGAGCGGTAGTCCAAAAACTCACTAAGTCCTAGCATCCGTAATTAGTAACGTTTAGCATACACTTTATCGTCAGGCTGTTGTTTAATCGCCATCGGCTATAAAATGCTATAAGAAATTGAACAGCCGGCTATAGAAGCTATTGGAAATCTTACAGTTGGCTATGGGTCTATGGTATTTTGGAACACAGATTCTACTGACAATTTTTACCAGGGGAGTGAGTTTATTTTAATATTACGGACTATTTATTCCATAGGGTACCGCGTAACCGTCAGTTTAAATTAGCTTTGCTGATAAAGTTCTGTCTTCAAACATTTAGGGGCACTCTTTTTTCTCCCCCTCTTTGTCTCTTTACCCTTTTTTTCTTCATTTCCTATTTTTTGGCCCGAAGGAGGGGGAGCATGCCATCGTCCTTCCCCCCTGGATCCGCCACTGCATTCTTGATTTCACTTGGCAAATCTATTCGCAACTGACGTGGCAAACTTTCCGATAAATCGATTGATCCGCCATTTGAGCCTATGGAAAAGGATCTATCTACAGGGTGTTCGCAACGAACGCCCTAATAATCTATTCTTTAGTATAGTTTCAACAGGGAAATTATCGATAGTCAATCGTCGTTTCCCGTAGGAAAGATCGTAACTCCATTCCAAAGTTGCAAAGTTTACTCCAACAATTTAGTTTTTCACAAGAGCACACCTGTCCACTTTTTGTCGAAGATGCGCTGGATTTTTATGTGAGGTGAGATGAAAAATTGGCAAAATTTCCATTTAGAAAAGACCAAGATTTTCCTGGTAAAAGTGCAATTTACGGGAGGAAATTTGGCGACAATTAAATGCAGTTACGCATCATCCATTTGTAATTGTTCTTTTTTACCCTAAAAAAGAAGAAAAAAAACCGATTACATCGTCAAATCTCTAACTTTTGTTGTTGCAGAAATTAATGAGCTCGTAAAAACTGTCAGGATGAGATACGCGCCAAAAATTTCGTCAGGAATGAAGAATGGCTCAGTAGTACCCAGCTCTGAGAGATCAAGATATTGTAAAGTTATCTTAACTTCTCTATTTTTTAGTCTTGCTTTTTCATTGTCATTGGATTTTTTCTCTTCGAGTGAACTAACTCGAGTAGGCAAAGAAAGACTATCAGCCTAGAAATTTGATAGAGTCCATGAATTAACTGTAATACCCTACGACATATATACAATTGAAATGAGCTATGTATACAGCTGTCAACAGTGCCTGCACGCATTTATGGAGAATTTGCATGCAAATTTTTCATTGCTTCATCTGAAAGTACTTAAAGAGCTGATTTCACAGTATTTTTTATAATTTTTTTCTGGTATGGGAATTAATAGAAAAATAGATTTAAAAGTGAGAAAATGTACCGCCTAGTGACGTCATCCGGCGACATTTCCAATTTGAACACATGTATTTTCGCAGATTAGATCATTTTGTCATATCGTCTCCAATTATTGTTCAATTCACCCTCGTATTCAGTTCACTCAGTAGTTTCCACTTAAACTTGAAATTAATCAAAGAGCCATGCACAAAGTGGCCCATTTTTGGGCCCTCGAAATTGGGGTCGAAGTGAGGTTTTTTTTCATCCTTAGGGTGACCCTTTACACATACTAAAATTTCAGATTGAGTATACGCACCGTTTTCGAGTTATGGGGGGGCAAAGTTCCCGATTTTCACCCATTTTTGCAAGTGTTTTAATGTCGAACTCCGGCTGTTACGAGGTACCAGATCTAGATATTGAAGCGCGGTTTGCGGTGATTTGTTCAGCTATTCCTGTAGTATTTTTCCACATCTTTCACAAAGCCCCAAATGGTTTTTCGGGGGGCGGGGAGGGGGGCTTTATTCATACTATCATGACCGT
>NW_017547301.1:613919-631442 GCF_001854935.1 Bemisia tabaci
CCCCCCCCCCCTGCTTGCTCCACTTTACTTGAAGTATTTTGCTCCCTCCGCAGCAGAAATGACGATGTTTCTGGCAAATAATGTTTCACTTATGTTTAGGTACTGAAATACAGAATACATGGGCCCTGTAAGGGAGAAGTAAGTTGGGTCAAAGTTTATCAGTCGTAAAGAAAGAAAAATAATCCCCCACTTATGACCCCGTCATATCTGCCTCTGCCTCACAGGAAGAAGCACTTGAGAGGAAGTGTTTGGATTGCGGGGGTGGGGGTAAAAAGGGGAAAAGAGGGGGAGGACATGAAAATTGGTAATATGTGAAGAAGAAGAAGAAGAAAAATCCCCAACAGAAAATACCATCGTGACTGCGGCGCGGAGAGATGAGAACAAAGTAAAGTCGGTAAGATGCGCTTACGGTCATGATAGTATGAATAAAGCCCCCCTCCCCGCCCCCCGAAAAACCATTTGGGGCTTTGTGAAAGATGTGGAAAAATACTACAGGAATAGCTGAACAAATCACCGCAAACCGCGCTTCAATATCTAGATCTGGTACCTCGTAACAGCCGGAGTTCGACATTAAAACACTTGCAAAAATGGGTGAAAATCGGGAACTTTGCCCCCCCATAACTCGAAAACGGTGCGTATACTCAATCTGAAATTTTAGTATGTGTAAAGGGTCACCCTAAGGATGAAAAAAAACCTCACTTCGACCCCAATTTCGAGGGCCCAAAAATGGGCCGTTTTTGGCCATTTTTGTGCATGGCTCTTTCAGACACCTGCATACTATTGAACAGCGTTTTTCTCATATTATCTGCTCTTTGTCTTACAATTTTCAGAGGTTGCCCAAAAGCCGTGTTTTTTCTTAAAAATTGTTCTACGCGCCAAACGACAGAATATTTTAATCTCTAAGCTGCGGTGCGGTATACTTATGCCATCCAAAAAACTGAACCCCTTTTTCGTTTGAGTCGGAGCCTCCAAAAGGCTAGAAAGTTTCGAGGAGGGAAAATGACTTGGGAAAGGTTTCTTTGAGAACTTTTTCAAGTTTCCAATGGACCGTAGAGACGGCAATCAATCGATTAAATTCGTTTGTCGGTGTCCGAGGAGTGAGCGGGCCCGCGACGGACAGCGGTTTAATTTTGGAAGGCGGGCGGGAAAACTCCAATCACAACTTGGGTGGTAAAAGATGAGTGATAACGACGCTCTTGATATACGAGCGGCGCTAATAGTGCGCGGCCGGGGAATAAGCGCCCAATAAAATTTAATGCGAGGCCAGCCGCGACCACCGTACTCCCGTCCTAAGGAATAACGCCGTATAAACATTCCTGAGTTGCCAAATTTCCTCCGGTAAAACGATCATTCTTGAAGAAAGTATGAATGTTTTACAATGAAATTTTCAGGAGCTTTAGTTAAACTTGCGAACAAAATTCCCTGAAAAATTGGAAGGAGATGTGCATAAATTCGCTAGGAAATTTGAGTTTTATCAGAGAAAATGTGGCGACGCCTGAAGGTTCATACGGCGTTTTTCCACAGCGCGGCAGCTACCACCGCGCCGCGCCGTTATACTTGGGAAATCTTGCCCCGGGCCGATTGTGTGTACAGTCCCTGTCAATCATGGACCCTTGTTTTCCAGCTGCCAGACCCAACTATAAAGTTACCTAGAATCGAGTGGCGAGGCGTGAACGGTCGCTTATCGATATTTCCCCATTTGAAGCTATGGTAAAAGATCGATTATTAAGGTGTTTCTTTCGAACAGCCCGTCTATCGATCCTTTTCCACAGGTTTAAGGGGCAGATCAACCGATATACCGCAAAGTGCGCCCCTGTTGATTTGGGCTCAACGCCCGTTTCAGGTATACTCATTATGGCACTGTTGAGGTCATTGTTCTAATCGTCCATTGGCGAATCCAGCAAATTGGCAACATTTTTTTCTTCGTTTAAACCATGGTTTTATATCGATTCTTAGGCGGCCTGGTGCTCCGATAAGAATCGATTATTTAACGTACGTTTAAATGGAGGAAATCCGGTGTTGCCAAATATAGCTGGATCCGCTTCAGTAATCGTCTAACTTCACCGGACGCCATGCACCAAACACACTACTGAATCGAGTTTTCACGGTGTTTTTCGTTTAAACCCGAGTTGTTTGAAAATTATAGAAAAAAGTAACCGAAATTTTGTGTTTAAGTGGGAAGAAAAACACAGAAATTAACCTTAACGCGCGGTTAATATTTTTCGGTTAGTTTTTCTCTGGGTTTCATTAACCACATCTTTGATTTCAATTGATCAAATCTTCGGCTTACGTTCAACAAATTTTAGAGTTGCGATATAGTTTAAAATCCGGCGCGAGCCATCAAAATAGGATATGGATCGCGTTGGTGATAGTCAGCGCGACTCACAACTTTGCAAGTCGCAAGGGGTCGACAAGAAAATGCAATCGTATCATTCACCATTACTTTAATTTAATTCAATTTTAAATAAAATTTAATAGCAACTTCAGGCGCCATGAAGCTTGATCCGTCCAGATTTGTTTAAATCAAACTCCGCACAATCGATACCTACCTTCTGAATCAAGTAACAATGTGTCAACAAAAGATACTGTGTAATAAATACGGCGTGAGAATAAATAGTACGCCCCGATATTGCTACGTTGTACAAATCGTCGCTCTCTGAAATAAGGGCGTATCTCGATTTCCGCACGTAAGCCCTAGTTTCCGTATAATCCTATGCTTCCTGCGGCTCATATGGAAAAAGAGACACGCCCTTGCGTCAGAGGCGCGACGATATTAGTAGCATGTTAAAACAGAGATTCACACAAAACACTTGTTTGTTGGTATAATTGGCGTGGCGTATTTGGCGATGTATCGATTGATATGCCATTCAAACCTATGACAAAAGATCGATTATCAGGATAATCGATTCTTTACCATAGCTTCAAATGGGATATAATCGACAGTCGATTATGACGCCTCGCCACTGGTTAGCATGCATTTTTATAGTGAAAACTCTAAGACTAGTTTTTACAAAGCCACTTTTCATGATGACAATTTGTACCTCCATTTCTTGAGTTTGTTCTGCAAATAACTTTCATTATCACTCCAGATTTCAGCGAGCTTTTGTGGGATGTTTAATGCAGATCGATTGCGTCGCTATTACTCTTATCAGAATCTAAATAGCGCTAAATGGATGCGAATGAATCAGCGTAATGGGCAAGAAACGAGGGTTGCACGGTGGGTAAGGAAAATGGTTGGCTATGTGTGGGTGTTGGGAGAGAAGTGATTACGATGGGTGTTTACGAAGCAAGTCGTTTAAATCGCACAACATTTGTGCCCTATACGCGAATCGCAAGCGAATTTATGTGCCCGTATATTCAAGCTGTTACTTACATTAAGCGCCTCTGATTATGATGGGAGTAAAAAATATGGATCATGGGGGTAGGTGAACGGAGCGAGAGAAACTATTACACGAATCCATGTTTTACTTTCGACATGTCTACGAAGGAACCGTTTGTCATGGCTGGATGTTGAACTCATAAAAAAGAGGACTTATTGGATCGGCGTTCCGTGGTAATTCCATTATTTCCACAAATCGTTCCTTTAATTCGAGCACGCTAGATCCGTGCTCACTTACTAAGGAAAAACGCCGTATAAGTCCATTGGCGGATCCGTCAAATTGGCAAGATTATTTCTCTCCATTTAAACCTATGAAAATGTATCGATTCTTGTCGGAGCACCTGCTCCTCCGAGAATCGATTATATAACATTTTTTAACTGGAGAAAACTTGGTGTTGCCAAATTGCTGAATCCACTTCTTGCATGAGCCTTCAGATGCTGCTGGATTTCCTTTGACAAATCACACATTTTCGAAAAAATTTGTGAAATATTTTCTCCCGATTTTCAGCGAATTCTGTTCGTTATTAGCTCTAAAATGTCGGTAAGTTTCAAGAAAAAGTCTTCATAACCTCCTCCAAAAATATGCATTTTCTGAAAGGAAATTTGGCATCATTCAAATGCTCATACGACGTTTTTCCTTAGCACAGCAGCGTTGGCTTTGGCTGTTATGATCATTTTGCTCCAACAAGTTCACGAGAAAAATCGTTGATCGATGCACAAATTAAACGGAGAGAAACGATAAAATGTCCCGTTTTGAATTCCAGATACTTGGAAACTATGTCTTGGACACGTTGGCTATTATAAAACTCAATGGAGACTAAATCAGCCAGGTCGATCACAGAATAGTTTTTGAAAGTTTTAAAACTTATAAGGTACATACAAATTATAAGATCCGTCCAAGCGCTAAGCTACTAGGTACAGCATTATCAATGGTAGTGAATTTTAAAAATAAGGCAATTGCATGATTTCAGCACACGATAATTTCGTCCATCTTTGTTTCATTTATTACTGAAATATCAGTAAGAATAGGTAGAAGGCAAGTGCATGCAATATACTCAGCGGTGAGTCAAATTTAGTAGGAACCATGATGCATTAACGCAATGGGAGGGTTCAATCACCATGTCACTCACTGTTTTCTATCCTCTATATTAAACGTATATAGAGTTTAGACGTTTGGAAATATCTTAATGTTTTTCTCTTTTCTGTAAAAGCGTTTTCCATCATAACAGAATTGAATGGCTAATCTAGTGGACACACTTCCTCAAATTCAACAAACCAAGCAATTTATAATTCAATTATTACTCAAGTGCGTTTTTTGGAGGATCTTCATATAATCTCGCCTTTTATTATTTGATCATGGGAAAGGAAAACAGGCACGAACGTTTACCATACGGATTGTAGCTGGGACGTTTTGTTGCATAATGGCCCTCATTATGCAACATACGTATACTGGAAAAGTAATTGTTGCTTATCAAGTTTTTTGACATTTTACAAAATTAAAAAAGTTGCATGAGCCGCATTAATTGATAGACTTCAGAATATTTGAAAATAAAAAATGGATAAGAAGTCACACTACAACCCATTTCTTGCAAAAATCTGGATTATCTTAAACTGCTCTCCCTAAAAACAATTTATTTGAATTGATATTTGAACTCTTGCATTTTAAAGGAAAAATGTCCACGAGCTCGCTTTGAAGCGGTTCTTAAGGGGCTGTTTCTGTAGTTTTTGAGAAGTAACGTTTATTCAAGGGCTCTCTGCCTCTTCTAAGCTTTCGATTCGATGAAATTCCTGAAAGCGTCGTTGACTCAAAGGGAGGATCAGTTGACGTAAAGCATCACTTCTCTTTACAGCCTCATCTCACATTGCTTACCTAGCCAGAGGTAGTTTAAGTGGGCAATTTGAACCCAGCCCAATGACATACCAACAAAGTGTGCTGAAACATCGATGCTGAGGGCGGATGTCATCGACGGAGAAATACTAACTTTAAAATACAGATAAGAATTTTTCAGATGAGAACGCGAAAGTAACATAGCAGCAAGGATTTCCTAATTTCTAGTATTTTTCATCGACTTAATTCTAGTTAGACAGTTTTCATATTCTTTACATTATCATTTCTTTTTGTGATTTGTGCAAGTGAATATACCTCAAGTCTCAGAAGCGAAAATTAAAGTTTGAAAAATTAAGAGAAAAACGATTCCTCGATGCAATTAGTCCAATGATGGAATATAAATAGTTTGATCACCACATAGCTGTACAGAATGTCATTTGTTTGGTTTTACAAGTATTCTGTAAACGATGTAACTTGAGATGTTTTTAAAAAGACCGAGTATACGCAGTCTCAATATTCTATTATGCGATAAGCTCTCTCTTAATTTTTTCAGAGAAAAGCCACGATTATTATTCATACATGAATTTTTAGAGCATTGGGGTTGCTGGAGAGCAACCACAATGCTCTATAAATTCTAGATAATTTAGACTACGAAATAGTGGCCGAGAATCTTTAAATGTGGCTAAAATGAAATTACATCAAGCTAACACCAGAGGGACTTCACGAGACCTTTAAAATCTTGACACCTCCGGAAGCTGTGAGTCAAGATAATGAGAGAGATGCATAATCCCATACGCTTAAAATCCCTTCTCCCATCCAAAATCTGGTTCGTGTAGATACTTTTCCAAGTATGGCTCAGTCGAGCTCTCATTCTTGCTAAAAAGGGATGCGTTTTCTAAGTCCACAAACCGACTAAGCCACGGATTTACTCATCGTGAAGAGACGGTTTTTTGCTGCGTAAAAAATATCATATGTTTGCAATGGAGAGTTTTCTTGTGCAATGAAGACCGCACACTATATCGAGACAGAAGGAGGAATCGGACAAAATCTGGAAATTTTGAAAGCCCATAATTTAGAAAATGTGAAGCAAAAAAGTTTAAAAGTGGTTCTATTGAGTTCTTCTAAAAATTTCCTGTCAGATATACCAATTGAAGTTGAATTTGTGACGAAATAAACATCAAATTTTGAAATTTTAGCCAAAAATGTCATGTCCTACCTATTCTATCAGCTCGTTCCACTGAGGCCCGAAGCAATTTTGAGGAAAACATGAAAAAAATGTCATGCTTAAATACTGTTTTTAGCACCCTCAAACTTAGTGTAGTATTAGCTTAACTAGAATTGATTGCATGTACAAGTAATGGGAGTCATGAGTCATTTCTCGTCAAAAAAATATTTTGTCAGTTTTTTGTCTCATCGGATCTTACATTGTCCTAAGTTGTAATTCAAAAACCAAGTTTTTTGAGATGTAATCTTTTTTTTCAAGCGTAACTCTTGAACACAACTGGAAAGTAAAAAGGCTACAATGAGACGTTTTGCTCGAGAGAGGCAAATTCCACGCGAGGCACTGGCAGTTTTTACTAGATTCGAATTGATGAGCAAATTTATAATAAGTTTCTAGCGGCTTTGAATTCTGAAGTAGATAGTTAAATCGGACTTTTTGTTCTTTTAGAAATAATTCGGCTGCATTGAAAGTTTTATATTAAAAAGTTGAAAAAATGTATAAGTTTACTTAAAAATGTGGCATTTACAATCATCAGCGTGCAGTCTAACACCCATTATTCTGACAAGGGGAGTCTACGAAGTGACATCCTGGGATTGGGTTCATTTTGCTTGTACATGAAGAGGAGACAAATCTAAGGTTGACGTATTTTTTTTTAGCCGCCAACTCCCAACCGTTCTCGAGATATCGATTTTTAAAGTTACGATTTTTGCACGTTTCCGCTAGAGTCCCTTTATACCCAGAGTTAAGACAACTCGATTATCAGCTGACTGGCAGCCGGCCTTGGCTGGCCATGGAAGCCGAAACGAGTGCACCCAAACGAACGATATTGAGGGATAAGGATCAGGAATCCTGCGATGTCTGTCACACAAAAACAACAACATCAACAAAGTAATTCATTAAAAAGAAAATGAGGTTGGTTTGTGAATAATTTCTTAATCTATTTTCATTTTGGACCTATGGAAATAACAATTTACTCTTGATAAACCACAATTAGGTAATATTTTCATTATTCTTGTTCACATTCGAGGTACCGCCATCTTGGTGCACTCGTTTCGGCCTCCATGAGCGAGAACCAATCAGAATTGGATTTTTTTTTAGGCCACTTTCAGCCCAACCAAAAGTGAGTTGTCTTAACTCTGGGTATAAAGGGACTCTAGTTTCCGCGCGGAGTTCCGGCGAGTCAACTGAGCGCCGGCAAGCTGCACGAAGCGCGTTTCCTATCAGCGCTGCAGACCGGCCATCCATATCAACAGTTCCGTGGCCGAGTGGTAGAGTTTTCGCCTACTGATCCATCGATCGCGGGTTCGGATCCCGCTTCATGCCGTAGCTTTTAGGGTACGCCGCAATGCGTTTTTACAAGTTTTCTTTAGTTTTATCACACACCAAGGGGTCCGCCCCCTGGCCGCTGCGCGGCCCAACCCCCGGGGCAAAAAGGCACGCTTCGCGGCGAGCGAAATCATCGAAATCGACCGTTGACGGTTGCAAATTCAGAGTAAGGAAAAAGTCATTAAGAATATTGTGTGGTGGGAAATTTTTATTTGAAACATCATTTTATCATTCAATTAAAATTATTTACCCAGTAACCGTCAACGGTCGATTTCGATGATTTCGCTCGCCGCGAAGCGCGCCCTTTTGCCCGGGGGTTGGGCCGCGCAGCGGCCAGGGGGCGGACCCCTTGGTGTGTGATAAAAATAAAGAAAACTTGTAAAAACGCATTGCGGCGTACCCTAAAAGCTACGGCATGAAGCGGAATTCGAACCCGCGATCGATATGGAACAGTAGGCGAAAACTCTACCACTCGGCCACGGAACTGTTGATAAAGATGGCCGGTCTGCAGCGCTGATAGGAAACGCGCTTCGTGCAGCTTGCCGGCGCTCAGTTGACTCGCCGGAACTCCGCGCGGAAACGTGCAAAAATCGTAACTTTAAAAATCGATATCTCGAGAACGGTTGGGAGTTGGCGGCTAAAAAAAAATACGTCAACCTTAGATTTGTCTCTTCTTCATGTACAAGCAAAATGAACCCAATCCCAGGATGTCACTTCGTAGACTCCCCTTGTGAGTAAAAATCAGGGTGACCGGAATTGGGTTGCGTATGCAGCAGACGAGTTTCCGTTTTAGGATACTTGTTGCACATCGTAACCACATTACAAGTCAAGATTATGTCACAAACCGCTCAATTGACTCAATCATGACAATCACGTAGTGCGGATGCGTGCAAGCAATGCGTTTGACTTATTGTTTGTTGAAAGATTTTATTTTCTACCAGAAAATAATTTCGACTTAGATTAATCGCGTCGCAAACTTAGATACGTTGACAGCTTAAACATACATACAAGGACATGACAATGAGAGTATGCATTAGTATGACGAGCTTTTTTATGGTCGATAATGTGCACGAAACTTACAAGCCTTCCTCGTCAGATTTCCCGAAGAACTGGAGAGCCAGTGGCGAGGCGCGAATGATCGATTATCGATATTTCCTCAATTGAAGCTGTGGTAAAAAATCGATAATTATGGTGTTAGTCGTGAACATCCTGTTTATTGATCCTTTCCCATAGGTTTAAATGACGGATCATTCGATGTATTGCAAAGCACGCCACGCCACTGCTCGAAATGAGTCCTGTTCTCCATAAAACTCCACGTTTTTTAGGGCTCACATGAAAATGGAGACACGCCATTACGTAAAAAGATCGACGATAACTGACCGCGATGGCGAAGTTACCTTTCAAGCGGGGTGCATGAGTTTTCTCTGGTCACTGTTCGTAGAACGCATGAAAACGGGGATATTTGTTGAAAGGCTGTAAACAGTGCTCTTCATGATTTTAGCTTGCCAATCGTAAAGATCTGTAAAACTGTCCACAATCCGTCGTTTTCCAGGCGAAAGAACGTAACTGCATTCCAAGTTAGCAAAATTGAAACAAACAATTCGATTTTCCCAAGAGCATGTTTATGCAATAAACGTCCAACATTTTGTTGATTCTCTCATGTAATCCAGGGAAAAATCAACAAAAGTTGCGGTTGGTAATGCCTGAGCGCTCTCTCAGTCTCCTACTAAAAAAAAAAAAATAAAATAAAATAAAAAATTACAAGTACAGATATTGCGACGTACAGTGGAGCAATCTTTTTGGAGAGGTCGGACATGACATTTCTCACAGACAGTATATTTTTAAACAGTATATTTCAAACAGTATATTTTTATGGTTGTTTCACCACAGTTTAAATTTCAAGGATTATTTTAAGCGGAAATTTTATAAGAAAACCAATGAATTCACTTTCAAACTCCTCGATTCCGTTTTTACGAAGAAACGAGCTTTCAGAATTTTAATATCTTGTCTGGTTTTTCTCATTGACTCCTACCACTGAGTGGCGTTGAAATGCGGTTACGTTCACGGGAAAAAAATAGATTGCTGATTTAACAATTATTGTTAAAAAATATGTCCAACATGTTTCAAAAGTACATTTTACGATGGTGGAATGCTATTTTCACCACGGATCTAATTAAATTAGCAGTTTTTTAACGTAAAATTTACATACAAACATGTCGTACACTTGTTTGAACTAAAAAATTTTAAAATCAGCAATTTAATTTTTTCCATATTCCGTCGTCTAGAAAACAACGGTGTGTGGAGGAAAAATGCAAAATTCGGAATGGAGCCACGGCATTTCCCTGTCGGGCGGTGGTGTTGGAGTCGACGCGCATTTCGACGATTCCGTCGAAAAAAAAAAATAAAAAAATAACCAATAATCTCACGAGATCCCGCACTTGTCACCGAGAAATCCAAGCATACGAGGTTCAACGAGACGGTCGAACGCACAGAGTTTTCGCGCGAACGCACGAGGATGGTACAAAACACGCGCGCATCGGCGACAGACGAACACGTGAGCACGGATTGGGCGGAAGGCGTGCGATCGGACTTGCCGGCTCCTCGATGCGAGACTGAACTTTCAGTCGAGCGCCTCGCAGCTTTCAGTGACTGAAATTCACCCCCGCCCCCTTCCTCTCGTCCATCCCCCGCGACGCCTCCTCAGACCCGCCACCGCCGCTCGGTCAAGCCGGGTTCCATCATATTCCAATCGCGACTGGCACCGACTGGAATCCCAGCTGAAAATTCGCTTGCACGCCCCGGGAAACGCTCCCGAGATGGCTTCCTTATCATATTTATATGGACGTATTCGCGCTCAAAGGAGCTATATGAAAATGGATGGGTAACTAAAGAAGGTTTCAACTAAAATAAAAACTTCACGTGTTTTCTTTTCAAAATCTTACGTGGGAGCCGATTTATACTACAGGAAGTTCGGAAATCAACATATAAACTAGATTATATGTATGTACAAAAGTATTCTGCCGTGGTGAGAAAAATGCCGTAAGAGCATTTGAATGTTGCCAAATTGCACCTTATGTGAATAAAGTTACTTTTAGTAGTATACTTTTGAAAAAATTTATTAGTAGTTTTCCTTGAAATTTTTCATACTTGAGATCTAATCACAGACGAAATTCCCTGAGAGATCGGAAGAAAAATGTTTGCAAATTTTCCTTAAAATTCGTGATTTGTCGAGGGAGATTTGGACGTATTTCTGTCACACGGAAATATGTGTATTAAGACATGAGCCCTGAGGCCCATAAGAATATATGTCTAGCAGGGCTCACGTATAATGCACATAGTTTTTTTCAGCAAAAATACGTCCATTTGACAATGTCTGAAGGCTTATACGACGTTTTTATTCATCGCGGCAGTATCATTACACGGATCAAATGGACCACATTATGCAAATAAGAACGAAAATTTCTGGCTCGGTTTAAAAACGCCGCATGTACCAGTAGTTTTCCTATGCATATAAGTGTTTTTACAGATGAGCCAAAAATCGTAGTTCTGAATTGTGAAATGAAGTCTAAATGGACTACATGTTGCAAGGAACTACAATTGGACTACATTTTGCAATTGGGAATTTGCGAACTGAAATATCTGGCTTGGTTGAGAAACAACGTAATATGTACCATTGATTTTCTTGTGCACACGCATACGTATTCTTGCAGATGAGTCCGATATTGTAATACTTAACGGCAAAATTCCCTCCAATTGATCCTTACGAACTCCCATGTGATAGGGGAAACTAATGGTACATATGTTGTTTCTAAACTAGAAAAAATGGCGGATAATTTTCTGATCCAGTTATTAGAAAAAACATACGTATCATTAGTTCCCTTCCACACAGAAGTGTTTTTACGGATGAGCTGGAAATTTTAGTTCCTAATTACAAAATTTGGTGTAAATAGAAGTTAGATTGAACATAATGTCGTCTCCTGCACTATTACTTACCGGCATTAAATTTTTTTATGGGAGAACTGTCACAAGAATTTTCCTGAAATTCCGAGTAATTTCCCTTCACGTTTGTGAGAGAGGATACAGTAATATTCAAACAAATTCGTGCGACAGTTCTCCCTTGAGAAAATGAAAGGTCCTTGAAATTCTGAGACAGTGGAGACGAAACAATCACTCATAAAAAAAAGTTCAAAGTTGTACACGTGTATATTTAGCTTCCAGGTGACCGCGCACCACCGTGAAAGCCAAGATACGTCCGATTATATCGCTCCTGTTACGCGTATACTTTCGACTGCACGACCTCTTTGCCCGATGTATGATCTATGCAGACCTGCGTCGATACAGCCTTCAATGGACCCCTGGACAAGATATGAATGAAATCACTACGCCACATATGTTTTCTTTTTACGGGATATACGACTCGCACAACGGGAAGTCTGGAAATCAACTCTGGAAAAAGATATAGGTATTCAAAAATTAAAATTGTTTAAATGGCAGAAATAAAATTGACGTAATTCGTATAATCTAACTTCTATTTGATCTGTGTAAAAAATACTTGTTAGTGTCTAGTTCAGAAGGTTATTTCCAAACTTTCCGTCTTGAGAGTCATTTTCTTTTAATAATTTTGAGGAGAAGTAACGAGTGTGGTTTATCCCTATACTTCATACTTTGTCTAGAGACCCAATTCACCTCGAAAAAACTTTTCCGTGTCATTCTTACTGCCTGAATTTCGAAAAAATTCACCAAACCTAATAGGAGCGGCACTTTCGAGTGAGCCGGCAAATCGGCAAGCGAGTTCAAAGCTTCTACAAACTATACGAGGCTGACATGGTCTAATTTGCATGTGTCATTTACGAACGATAGGTTGTTCCGATTTTAGATTCGCTCACCGAAATTTGAAAAATTAATGCGAATCACGTTCCTGTCTAATAATCGTCATTCCTGTGCGGAGGGGTGTCCTCTAAATAGAGACCGCCACTTTGATCCTCTGCTGCAGCCCCTCATTAGCCGGTACCTTTTGAGGAGGGTTTTGCGCAAATTACGCCCTTCAACGGACATGTCGCGGGGGACGCCTGACCATTGAAATATGATTTCTTCGGAAAAGCTCGATGCATGACTGGATCGTCAATGAGTACACCTACTCACACCATTTGAGACCGTGCGTAGGACAGAGATAGTTCCGGTCGCAATATGTGAGAATGATATTCCTTTTGAGTGGAATTATGGCTTCAAATTTTCGGTGCTTGATTTGCTCAGCTGGAAGCGACCAAAAACATTGTGACAAAGGGAAACAAACTTCAGGCAGGTCCTTCGTCGGAAAATGCTTATCCTACGGCGAGTTCTTCCCACCTCTCTTTTTCGGTCTTCATAAAAGTTCGCAGAAATTGACAATGAGTATAACTTTGGAAACTTCAGAGAGGAGAGATGGACGCACCGGAGTTCATAAGCAATCACTGACTCTTTGCGCGAATTTTCGAGAGTGGATTTATGGTTGTAGGACATTTCGTCAGCGATTTTTTGTCCGCGCACCTGTTTTTTCCAGTAATTTACGTCCACGCGTTTTTTCGGCAAGGGAGTTTTGGTCCACGTGCCAGTTGAGACCCAAAGTTAATTGGCACACATGTAAATACAAACGAAAATTGCTCACGACGTTTTTGGATGAAAAATATATAATGTCTTGGAAGAATGAGGGCTTGCTTGTGTTTTTTTTTTTTTTTTTTTTTTTTTNTTTTTTTTTTTTTTTTTTTTTTTTTTTTTTTTTTTTTTTTTTTTTTTTTTTTTTTTTTTTTTTTTTGTCTGTTTGGTCCAACGGAGAATAATATATAGTTGAGAGTTTTGGTAAAAATGGGGGAACGTCAATTCCATGGGACAAAATTCACTAAAACTCTCTACACCTCTTTGGTGACCGAATAAACCTCTACATTTGCCTCAGCTAAAGGCTCTTAGATTTTTCCTGTGTACGATAAGTGCCTTGATTTATTTTGCGAGGAAAGATCTGTACGTTTAAAGGATGCATGTCATTCTTAATACGTTCAATTTCGTATAATACTGTGCAACACCTCTGTTGTGAAATAGTTGCTTCAAGCGCCGCCGCACGGCGGGCGGGCGGCCAGCGCGACACGCGCATTGGCGCCTACAAACCTAAGTGGATACTTCAAGCATTGTGCAATGCATGAAGTATCCACTTAGGTTTGTAGGCGCCAGTGAGCCTCTCGCGCTGGCAGCACGCCGCTCCGCTCTGTTAGGCTTTAATATTTAGCGTTTTTTAACTCATAATTTTGAAATGTTAGCACACTCTGCATTGATTTTCCTCATTTAAATTGATGGTAAAAACATATGTATGAATTTATCAAAGGAGAATAATAATATAATATATGTTTTTTAAATACTGGTGGTTCCGTGTCAAATTTAATGATTTCCAAAGCACTTTAATTTTTCCTTTTACATTTTGTGCTTTTACTGTGCTGCAGCGAGGTGTACGCGCAACCAAACGCTCAAAATTTGACGTATTTGACTCTAAAGATCGATGTACAAATGAGTTAAAAGTAAAGATTGCGGGCTTCTTGGTTTTTTATCCTCTTTTATTATTTTTGCAGTTTCCGTCGGCACAACTGCGGCTCATTGAGATTAATGTCGCATGGAAAAGGTTTTACAAATATTTGTCACGTTATAAAAATATAAATGTTTACAAAATGAAGTAATAATTTCGTAAAGAAAAAATAAAAAAGTACCTATACATATATAAGGTATATTGTACATTCAATATTTTAAGGATAGAAATAAAACCAAATATTCACCAATGACAATTTAAAAAGATGATTCAAACGGAGAAAGTCATAACTTTTCATTTAGAAAATGAGCAACCATAACAACACCTCCTTCTCTTTCAATTTCTCATTTCTATATTGTCAATATAATTTTACATACCGACTAAAATATAACGCTTAGACCAAGTCACTGTTGCTTATTTTACGTGTGGGCGTAAGCTACAGGACAAAAAAGGTGCGCGGACAAAAAATCGTTGACAAAATGTCCTGAAACCGGATTTTTTGACATTTTCGACCAAATCCTATAATGAAGGACGTCTTTTTCAACCCAATCCACCAGTCTGTTGAGCTCATCAGCAACTGGTGTCTGAACCGAATCCAAAATTTCTCGACTCTCCTCCGGAAGTAGATCGAAAAGTGGATGGGATTAAACGGTTTCACTGGAAACTTCGAAAAGCAACCAATTTTTCCAAAATGGAGATATTTTGTGCGACAAGAACAATAACTGAGCAACAACAACCGCGGTAAGATGGTCATGATGGAGTAAAGAGTAAAAAGTGCACATATTTTTGTATTTTTGTAAACATATTTGTATGATATTTTATATCGTAGATGAAGTCGTGTTGCACTCGCCAACTGGGGCACTTTTTTAGACCTAATCCGAGTTTTGGTTTGTTTTCTCAGGATTTGGTTTGAAAATTAGATACTCGATTCAGACCGGTCCATATTTCAATAGTGATATAACAGTCATCTATTATAAAAATTAACCTAATCCGCCACCAACCAGGAAAATCCGCCTTTTGCATCGATTCTGAGCTAGCCACTATACAAAGCATAAAAAAAGTTGATAAAAAAGCTGATTTTAAGCTTCCAGAATCACGTGCAAGAACTTCCACAGAAATATAGTCGCTTTCAAGCATTTTAAAAGTAAGGTGGGAAGTGTTCCATTGGAAACGCAGGTTTACCACATTCGTCCTGCACCTGGGTAAAGGATCCACGGCGACGATATAAGCTTTGAGGAAACTTGGCTCTACAGCCAGACACTAAAACGCAATCAAGGATCGAAATGGGACGGTGGGGTCGTGAGGGGTCTGAGAAAGTCGTCCGGGCGATCGCCTAAATATTTGATTCATGACTTTGCGCCACACATTTGCCTCGGCTCATATCCCAATAATCACACGGCCACAAAACCCCGAACAACAATCGGATATTTTCGCAAAGTGGAAAAGTTTAACGTTCTTTCCTTCTCGTACATTCGTTTCGGTAAAGTTTTAAGTTCCCCGAACTTTGGTCATTCAGTTGGAAAGATTGGTTCCGAGCTGAGGGCGTATGTGGATTGTCTTCGATAAAGAGGCTTCTATCTGGATCTTGAGACTTGTTTTGTATCATAAAAGGATTGAAAACTTCGACAAGCTCTCAGGAAGTTGGCATTTACGATACCTAATCCATTCTTAAAGGTTTTTCCTTCTTCTTATCCTCTCTTTCGTCCGTTTATTTTCTTGGTATCATACCTGCTAATCCAAAATGTCTCAAGAGATTTTTTGTCATTGCGCCAAGTAGATGAACACCACGGATGAAGTCTATCATAGGTGCAATGAGCTTTTCATAAAATTTAAACTCAAAGAAACTAATTATGAGCGAGGCTCACATTTAAAGAATAATTTGTGATACTCAAAATGTCATAAAATGAATTTTGACATACGATAGGCACAAGTGTGTGCACCTTAATAATCGATTCTTTGCCATAGCTTCAAATGGGGAAATATCGATAGTCGATCATTCACGCCTCGCCAATGGAATAATTTGACAATGGAGAGGTACAGCAATAAGCCGAAAAAAGATTTTCCGAATTTTCCGGCTTTATTTCATCAAAGGTAGAAGCGATAACGTTGAAAGGTCACGAAAAAACACCGGCTGAAACGAGAGGTTAAGCCAAACGAAGGGGGAAAAAATAATCCCACGCGCTGAGATAAACTTCTTAAGAATTCTGACTCAGGAGCTTTACGTTTCAATCACTTACAATTCTCATTTGTGCGGGGAAAAACTTTGATCATTAAAACGTCCCTGGGGGACGAATTAAAAAGTTAGATTTGCCGAATAATTCGAGACGGGAAGAATTCGAATGTAATTGGTTTCAAGCTCGTCTATAATTTTGAAAAATCCAAAAGAAATAGTTGCTTGACACGGTGACCTGATCATTTGCAGCATCCTTTCAATACATACTTTAGCGTGCACTTGGAATGCACAAAATAATTTTTTTCTATAGAAATTCATATTAGATTAGAGTTTCACTGCAGATTCATATCAGTGTTTTTTGGCGCGTATACGTAGTATACCGCCTTTGCGATCGTTTCGACCCCCCCCCCCTCGATACAATAACCGAGTCCCCTAGTTCCTTACCGAAAAGTGACTACCGCGAACTTCTGAGATTTTCCAAAGCGTGTAAAAAGTTTACTAATCCGTAAATAATAATGATTAAAATTTGTTTCTCATTCTGGGGCTCGCTAGTTTATGTGTAATGAATACCAAGAGTCTACGTTTCTTGGTTTTTTTTAAAAAAACCTTAGAATGGGGCGCGCTGATTTAAAATATGCATATATAAGCGGAAGCAAGCGAACTGATTCGAGGATGGCTGACCAGTTCGGCACTCCTTGAATGAGAATTTCACTCACTCCGTTTTGTTCACAACGTTGCTTTGACATATCTCCACAACACTGTTATCCTTTTCAAAAGTTGGTACTCCTTGCTCTGATAGCCGGGGCCACCAGGATAGTGGTAAGTGCAATCTGTGATGAGCCTCGAGACTCATTAGACCATTTGCTAAACGTGGCTCATACAGGAGTCCACTAAGCCCTCTCGTCCCCACGCTCCTGATCACTGCGTCGGCGTCACGAAGAACAATGGGCCTTGGGTCCCAACGCGGCCGATACCCGTACCCCAATTACTCACGCTTCATTAACCATTTCACCGTCACGCTAGGATTCATCCAATTTTCAAAAAAAAT
>NW_017547301.1:631957-648811 GCF_001854935.1 Bemisia tabaci
TGCACTCACAAAATTGGTTGGTAAATTCAACGAGTGGGTGCATCGACCTGGTATATCAAGTTTCTGCAATTTTTTACGGCAAATCAGTAGATTTTCGGGATGTAGATTGCTTACTTTCAATTCATGAATGAATAAAGCAACGACATGGTTGAACTTCTTTGCATGGAAAGACGTTTAAAATAACAAAATCAAGACGTATTTAATGCAATTGCATTTATATCGAGTCAATTTCTTTTCAATAATATAACGGGATTTTTACTACCGGTGATTTGGGTATTTTAGCCCCAAAATACCTTTAAATCGACTTTATCTTCTAGGAGTTCGACAGAATTTTTCCTTTCTTCGCTTAAATTATTCCGTAGCACTTTTCTTCAAGAATCTGATAAGATTTTGCTTGAGGCAGATCAAAAAACTTAAATTCGATCGAATAGCTTTCTACTTTCACAATACACGGTCTCGTCAAGGTGCGTCTTTGACCTCGCAGTGTTGGATCGTGAATTCTCTTTTTATGCTGTTTGCCTATTTTGAAATCTCTGTAAATGAAAACTAAAGGGGTTGATATGTGCGAGTTAATGACGCGCCTTATCAACACATTGTGTTGGAGTTCACTGCTTGTTTTCTTTTAATTTTATTTACATAAAACGGAATTACTACAAGACTATTTCTTGTGTCTATTACAGTGGTCTTGAAGCAAAAAAAAAAAAAAAAAAAAAAAAATGCGACAAAAATGTATCGAAAAACGGTTTGCAGGGGGTGAGCCTATGGTTCGTGTGAACTTAAAATCGTGGAAAAACAAAATCTTGGCTGATCTTAATTTCTATATATCGCAATTTGAAATTGTCATACTGAATGCAAGTTTTCTTTTCTGATATGATTTTGATCAGCTTTTTTATTTATTTGCGTCCCTGGAATCTGTGTTGATTGGTTCACGTTTTTATTCTTCGTTCGATTCATTTCGATCGAATACATACCCTTTCGTTTCATGCAGACTTCCTATCATACTCTTTGTTTTAACTCAACAATTCGCCTTCTGGTATTTTTGCAGCAATTGTTGTTACGAATACGTTGTGCGTGCTGATTATTGCTCATTACATACTCGACTCACTGAAGGCGTTTTTTGTGCACAAGTAGCGAAGTCTGTTGGGGAATGAATGAAGTTGGGATTAATCGATTCGTTCAATCTCACTTCTGTTGTTCTCCAACAGGGTGCTCTACTTTCGCACATTAAACGCCTTCGAAGAGTCAAGTATGTAATGAACTGAGATCAGCACGCACAACACATTCGTAACAACAATTGCTGCGGACGCAGCTGAAGGCGCATTGAAAACAGCCTCAAAACAACACATTTTTAAGAGGACTTTTCAGGACTGAAAAGTAACGCAGTATATTTTATTTTGGATTTAAATTTACTTTAGGTTTTAGTTTATACAATAATAAAACAAATTACACAGCGGGGAACAAGGCACATTTCCACTTAAATATCACCCAAACATTTCGGCAGAAAACTCAGCCCTCCTCAGTTGGATGAAACAGTAAAATATTGGGAAATATATAAGAATAAAAACGTGAACCAATCAACTACATAAACTGAATTGATTTCATAAAGTTTTACAGAGTAACGTTTGATAATAGATCATTGTCTAAAACACAGGAATAACAAAATTCTCTGTATTTTTTCGAAATATTAAACATCAAAGTTTTTAAAACATCAAAGTTTTTAATTTAATTACTTAACATTCTTCTGTTTGCATTCCACTTATACTCTCATTCATACCTCGGCAAATTTAGATAGCAATTATCAAAATCCTGCCGACCTCGGAAAATGTTAGTCAAGCCGATGATGAATTGGTATTCGCTGGGTCATATGGTTTTTTTAGATCATAATATTGGAGACAGCTATGTGGTCGAATTCGTCGAAGTGTTTCTAAAGTTTGTAGATCAGACTCCCAATCCCCCCCTCCACCACCATGAATAAATTGCTCCTTCCCTTAGAAGGCCGCACATGGTTTATGTATGGCATATAAATTTCATTTCATACATACATATAAGTCGCTTTACAGTACTCCCTCGCGCTCTACGACTCCTAACCTCCACTGCTCTCTTTCAAACCACAAATCTTGGGGGATTGAGCACCTTAACATTTCCGCTTCAATACCTTCCCTCCAACCTTTCATTGGGCGCCCTCTGCGTCTTCTCCCAGGAGGAACCCAGTCAAGGACCTTCTTCGGCAACCTGTCTCCTGCCATTCTCTGGACATGACCATACCAAATGAGTTGTTTTGTCATAATGTCATGCACGATGGTCTGCTTGGCATCCATGATATCCCGTACCGTCTCATTCCTGACGCGATCCTTTCTGGAAATACCAGCGGATCTACGCCAGAAATCCATCTCTGTTGTCTCTAAAACCTCCCGGGTCCGCTGTTTCATCGGCCATACTTCACACCCGTAGGTTACTATGCTCTTGACAATCGCGTTGTAGATCCTTCTTTTGTTCTCTTTGGAGATCCTTTGGTCCTCCATTTAACATACATTTAACTCCATTTAACATACATAAGTACTCCATTTAACATAGCGATTGCCCTCCTACCCTGCATATGATGATGCTGAGTACATGACTTGAAAGTTGGTGGCTGAGTATCGGGTATGGGGCCTCGAGGTGAATGTCAGCAAAACCGAGAAGTTGACCGTTGGCGGAAATCAACAAAGTATAGAATTAGAGGATGGGCGGCAAATTGGAACCTGCGATATTTACAAATATTTAGGAGTGTTTCTAACCCAGGATGGAAGATTGGACCAGGCCATCAAGAAGAGGAATGTGCAGGGTAGGAGGGCAATCGCTATGTTAAATGGAATTTCATTTCAATCACATCTAAAAATTCTGACAATGTTTGCTGGTATATATGAGGAACTTGGAAGACAATGCGTTTGAGGAGCGCAGTTTTTGAAAAAAATTGAGGTATTAATGATTTCAAGTAAAACTAGTCTTGATGCATATTCTGCGAAAAATTCGCTTCCAAATTCTAATTTTTAAGCATCGGAAAGTCAGTTTAAACTTTCTTTCCGCCATTAGGATCCACGTAATTTTGATCTTCAAACATGTATTTCTCAGAGTATCAAAAACTGCACTTATGCGCCTTGCCCTCCAAGCCCCTCCCTCATATAACTAATCAAACTAATTCTATTCTTCTCGGAAAAAAAAACTTAATTTTGTTTTATTGAATGCAGTTGATAGAGAATTTGATGGGCCAAGAAAAACCGACGTTCAGAGATCGCCTTTCATCGCGCAGGACTGCAAAATGCGTTACACTCTCGACTGCAATTCCTAGCTCAAGTTGGTAGTTGAATCGTAACCCAGCGCTGAGCGGCTGAAGAAGTTTTACGAGAGCGCGTAGAGACTCCAGCCTGCTCCAAAGTCGTTATGACTGCGTGCAGATCAGAGACAAGAGCTCCGCTATTACGGAAAGGCCTGCTATCTCGGATCTGAAGGAAAATGAGGCATTTCAAAAAATGCAGAGAGCGGCACGAGCGAAGAGGCCTTGCGATTACATCAACGATAAAACCGAGCGCCGCTCCCATTCCAAGGGGAGACATGACACTTCTAGCCTCGAAATCGCGGCAAAAAAGGGCTACAGCTCGGCGTTTAAACAAAAAAACTTCCTGCGGCTTATACTTAAAAAAGACGTCTCACCACGAAAACATATCTTTGTTTATTCTCCGTTTAGATGGGGTGGTTGGCTCTCGTTGAGTTTTCCGTGCTTTTTCTACCGATTTTAACTCATGAATATCTGATGAGCTAAATCTATGAACTTATAGGATTGGGAACCACAAAAATTGATGCAGGCACTAAGAACGCTGATAGCAACGAGTGCAAAACCTAAATTTTAAGAAAATGGACCTAGCAATATTTTTCAAGTGGAAATCTTTATTGAGGAAATTCTCAATTCTTGGTAAAATTATCCATCATTTTTCAAAAGACCTTTAGAAATTTGTCGGATGGTTAAAAATTGACGAATATTGCTCGCACTATAAAAATAAATGAACTTATTCATGGCATATTAGGCAAGATAGAAATAAGTGATATCTCGTAGAATTAGATTCGGTAAATTTTGAAGGAAACTGGATTCGGAATCAGAACTGTACTGCTTCCATGAGTGCGCCGGGAGAGAATTTGACACTTACCCTGCCGTGGTAAGAAAAAACACCGTATGAGCATTAGAATGTTGCCAAACATTCTCTCAGAAAAACTCGATTTTCGAAGAAAGTTAACAATACTTTTCCCTGAAATTTTCAGACCATTTGGATCTTTCGAATACAAAAATCGGATAAAAAACATTCACAAATTTTCCTGAAAATTCGTCGCTATTCGACAGAAATTTGGCAACGCTTGATGTCTCATACGGCGTTCTCCCTTAGCAAGGCAGTACGGCTCTCTTGGCTATGACGGCAGTAGTGCTCTCACGAGAGAGACGGGAGACAAGCTAGACTAAGAGTGGTGCAATTAATTGAGGCGTTACCTGTAGGAGTCCTGGCGGGAGTGGCTGTTTCCGGGGAGCCGGAGGGAGTCGAGCTGGGAGGAAAGCGGAGCCGGAAATTGGGCGGCGAAGGAGCAGGGGCCGGGGCCGGGACCCGGAGACGCCGGGGTGGAAGGCTCTGCCTCTTGCCCGCCGCTCGGCTCCAAGCTGTCAGTCACTTGGATCACAGGTACCACATGACGGGACATCGCCAGGCACGGCATTCTAAACACCAACACACCACAACCACAACATTAATTTCACAGTTAACCTCGTTTCGAATGAACATGAACATGAAAATGAAAAGCCCGCTCTAAGTTTCGTCGCCCTGGCTTGGACTCAAAGACATAAAGACGGAGCACTGAAAGCAAAAAATGAAGCTTCTAGAGCTTCTTTTCAATCACCTCTACTATTGGCTAGAGGATTGGCGGCGAAATCGGGACAAGTTTGAATTCAAATGTAGGGCGGGAACTAATAAATAAAATTGCGGAAACAAAGTATTTTAGGTTGATTTTTGCCCAAAATTCAGGTACACACTCATATTTGTTTAACTTTAGGTTAGTTTCAGTCCATCGTCGACCGATTAATTTCATTTGGGAGTAACGTTGATCTAGAACTGTAACGGCCTGTTTGAACCTGCAGAACCACCATGAGCAGAAGAAAAACTAACTTTATCTGAGATTACTGCCTGTTACCGAGCAAAAGTAGGTGTATTATATTAGGACGCAGACCGAACTTTCTTAGTATATTCGTTTTAGGAATTTAAAATACGTTTCAAAGAAGAAATGTGCAAAAATCAAGAGGACAAGTTCAAATCAAATTTCCGTTTGCCGCCATGGATTCCCGCGCTCATTTACACACTCACACAAGCGCGCAGCGCCGAACCTAGCTTCACTTTTTCCCCGTGCTTTTAGATACGAGCGCTCCGTCTTTATGTCTTTGCTTGGACTAGAGCACCTACATGGAGAGAGTACCCGCCATAGAGTACATAGAGTCGTAATGTAAAGGGGAGAGTTGGCGCCATGTTCTGCTCGACGAGTTCCGAGCCGGGTGTGCGTGTCACTTTTCCGATACACATTCGATCCAAAATGGTGGTGTGGAATACGTAGTGATACCATGGCCGGGTCCCCGTGCAGGGCCGGATCTAGGGGGGGGCAAGTGGGTGCACGTGCCCCGGGCGCCACTTCAGGGGGGGCGCCAAAATGGCAATGACTTTTTTTAGAAAGGAGGTGAGAGGGAGGGAGGGTGAGAAGGGGGGAAGAGGAGAGGGAGGTTACGAACATCGAAACAGGAATACATACATATGAGTCGCTTTTATAGCGATCTTTGGCGCTTTACCACGCCTAATCGCCACAAAGCTCGAAACAGGAATAACATTAGAAAAAAGGGACGAAATTTGTCAGTTTTCATATCTTCTGAAGAGCACCTGAAAGCCGAAGTCAAAGTCAGCACTGAGCATAAGGCGTCAAGATTAAAGGTATGGATTGAAAATTCCAATATTTTTAATGCACACGGAATCGTTAAATGCATTCCGATGGGTTAACGAGGCTAACTCGGGGGTGAAAAAGGCGTTAGATTTGAGGAAAGAACGAAATTAAAATAACAATGAGTGATGACTGTAAACTTAAACTATGAAAGAAGACGAGGCGCTACTTTAGGGGGGGGGGCGCCAAAATGGCAATGACTTTTTTTGGAGAGAGTGAGAGAGGGAGGGGAGGGAGGGAGAGGAAGAAAAGATGTAGGTTCCGAAACAGGAATAACATTATAGAAAAAAGGGGCGAAATTTGTCAGTTTTCATATCTTCTAAGGAGCATGATTCTGTGACCAGCAGAACTAACCTATTGCAAGATTCCAGCGTTTAAAATTGTAGAATTTCTTTCGTGTAAGATTGACGGGAAAATTGAATCTATTTTTGGGAAAAGGGCTTTTTAAACGGCGAAGAGATGAATAAGTTGAATGATGACGATTTAAAAAGCATGCGAAAGATTTCGCCATGAAGTACGCGATGGACGTAGATCCCTATGAATTTGTCGAGGAAACAGAAGTCTTTCGGGTACAAGCCAGAGAGCTCTCTGGCAATCTTCAAAAATTAAGCCCTCTTAACCTTCTGAATTTAATTGCGAAAAATGACCAGAAAGATACGTTCCCAAATGTCGCGATCGCTTTGCGTATGTATTGCACTTTGCCGACAACCTCCGCTAGCTGTGAACGCAGTTTTAGTAAGTTAAAGCTTATCAAAAATTATTTGCGGTCGACCATGTCGCGGGAAAGATTGACAAATCCGGCCATTTTGTCAATCGAAAGTGTGGTTGCCTACACGGTTAATTTTGATTCCTTAATTGACATTTTTTCAGAAAAAAACCCTGGTAAAAATTGGCGATAGGAGCTGCGTTTCAAAATACCATAGGAGTTCTTATAGCCGACTAGAGAAGGCTATTGAAAATTATATAGCTGGCTGTAGAAAGCGGAGCAAATCATATAGCCGGGCAATACGAAGCTATAAAAAAGTATACAGTTGGGCTATAGTTCCTATCACCGGGCTTTACACTTCATCGCCTGGCTGTTGCTTCTTCGCCATCGATTATAAAAGGCTATAAGAAATTGTGTAGAAATTCGTGTGCTTTGGAAATCATTAAGTTTGATACGGAAGTACCTTTATATTTACGAAACACATACATATTATATTTTCCAGTGGCGTAGCGTGAAGGATCGATTATGGATATATCGCCATTTGAGGCTATGGTAAAGAATCGATTACTAAGGTGTTCGCTGCGAACGCCCTGATAATCGATATTTTTTCATAGGTTTGGATGGCGAATCAATCGATATATCGCAAAGCACGCCACGCCTCTGATATTTTCCTTTAAAACATATTTTTTTTTCATCAATTAAAATGAGAATAGTCCATACAGAGTGTGCAAACATTTCAAAATAATGAGTTGAAAAACGCTGACTCCGCCAGATTAAATATTAGAGCCTAACACAAAGCGGAGCGGCGGCGACGCACTGGCGCCTACAAACCTAATAGGGATATTTCACGCATTGCGTAATGCGTGAGGTATCCCTGTTAGGTTTGTAGGCGCCAATGCGCGTTTTGCGCTCTCTGCCCGCCCGCCGCGCCGCAGCGTGCCACGACGTCTGAAGCAACTATTTCACACCAGAGGTATTGCCCAGTATCACAGGAAATTGAAGGTTCTCCAACATATTAAGAATGACGGGCATCCTTCAAAAGTACGAAGCTTTCCTCGCAAAATAAATCAAGATACTACGGCACAAAAAGAGAGCGGTAGTCCAAAAACTAACTAAGTCCTATAGTATCCGTATTTAGTAACGTTTAGCATAAACTTTATCGTCTGGCTGTTGCTTAATCGCCATCGGCTATAAAAGGCTATAAGAAATTGTACAGCCGGCTACAGAAGCTATTGGAAATCTTACAGCCGGCTTTAGGTCTATAGTATTTTGGAACACACATTCTACTGCCAATTTTTACCAGGGAAGGCACGAAAAGTACAATTTTAAAACATGTTATTGGCACTTTCCACTAATGGGATTGATTAAAACCTACTTATCCTTTTCTTTTCTTTCTCTTGTTTTTGTTGTACTCTGTTTAACAACTAACCCTCAAAAAAGCCTTTCCCTACGATACAATTTCACAGTTGAAAAAGCTTCCAGTGAATGAAGGGAGTAAGTGAGATTACTGAAAAATCAAAATACCTGTAGCGGTGATTTTGAACAAATCTCATCTCAAAATACCATTTTAAATATTTTTTTTTTGCTGCAAGACCCCACGTAACTTTTCAACATTAAAATCGTCTTTCTAAAAATCACAAAAATGTTACTTATACTTACCTCCTTCATTCGCTGGAGCTTCAACCTACCCTTTGGTACACCCAATATTCATTCATAAAATGTGAAGTGTAAGTACGTATCTGTCAGTGCTTTATAGAAAGCACACATAAAGAATGTATTGAGGAATGCGACTTCAAGTATTTTTACATGCGCGTATACCGCTCTTTGAGACCTCAAAAATCAAACTTAAAAAAATCAATTTTACGCTAAAAACTACGGAAAACGGCCTTCTGGTACGCTGTAATTTTCAAAAATTTTCCGGGGGGGACCCCCGAACCCCCCGCCTTCCTGGGGGGTATTCCATACCCCCAGACCCCCCGGCGTGGGGGGCGCCAAAATCTGGGTTTGCACCCCCCTACGTGAAACGTAGATCCGGCCCTGTCCCCGTGCATAGCAAACAATCGATTATGCATCGAAGAAGTGACCCGGCGTCGCACAGGGGTCTCGAAATTCGGGACCTGGAAATTGCGTAAAAGTGGCGCCAGCTCTCCCACTCACATTACGACTCTGTGTACTCTATGCCAAGTATGAAGCTCTTAGCCCAAAAGAGAGGCGGCCAACCTCCTAAACGTAAAAACACTGGGAAAATTACGCTGCCAATCTTCAGATCCCAATATCAAAGTAAAATGACCAAGAATGTTTGTAAATCAGCGTCCATCCTCAAAACATTTTAATTTACTAATCTCTTTGGAAGGGCGCTCATTTATAAACATTCGTGGCCGTTTTGCTTTGATATTATGGAATCTAAAAATTGGGAGAGGAATTTGTCTTGTGTTTTTTGTGGTACAATGTTGGCTGCATTTTTGGGACCTAAGATCATCATATTTCAACATTTGCTTCTCCCAATATAGAAACTCTGGTTGGACAGTGGGTCCTCTCATTGGATGGGCCACATAAGTCTCAAAAACTTTTCCAGTAGGTCAGTTGCGCTAGTCACACAATCTTGTTTCCAATCATGGTTTAAGGCTACAAATGAGAAAACATTGAAGAGCTGTCGATTAATTGCGTAACGCGATTTCTCTGATTTTGCTTTGTGACGCTAGTCCAAGCATCCCCCACACAAAATACACAATCCGCACAGAATAAACTCGCTTATTCAGAGCACAAAAATTCAGTTTCAATCTTCCGTCGCTTTATTAAGGCGCGCCGAAACATCTGTTCGTACTCTCCAGAATGCGTGTGGTATCACGCAACGAGTGAAGGCGTTTTAAAAACCGCCAAGTTTCGATATCGAAATTGTCGTATCGCATGAAGTTCAGAGCAGGGGATTAATGTAATGACTAATCTTACGCGCTACTGCAATATTTGTGCGCACATCTCCTTGCTTTGATTTTTTATATACATCTGTCTTTTCAGTTGAGACCAAGCGTGTAATTTGTCCAAAACATTCTTGATAAGTTTCCGTTCTATTTCAGCTTTTTATACACATTTCTCACTGGATTTTTTTTGTCTTTTATTGTTGTTTTGAGTCCCCGATATTTTTTTTATATCTTAACACTTGTTTCTTTTCATTCGTTGTAAAAAAATCCATTTCCTAATTACAATTCTATCATGGGCACGCTTTAACTAAGCGGTACCAACTACAAAACCGTCAAAGGAAAATCGTTAGAGCCAGCGTGGAGGCTACTCCAATTGGACAACGTTCAGCAGAGAGGAACCAAGCCACATCAGCTACTACCAAATTAAACTTGGCATTTCAATTTCCTACATGAAAAGGTTGTGCGGATTTTTGTGCAATTATCATTGAATAGCCTACGTAGTGCGTAGCAAATTCCTTACAATGTTCAAAAAAATGCACGTTAACGTCTCTTGTAGAAAATTAAATTGCTAGTAAAATTTTGCAATAGCTGATGTGGCTTGGTTCCTTTCTGCTTAACACGGTCTAACATTAATCTTACGTCGCGTTGAAAAGGCGCAATGATACGACTATTCAAACTCTCCGGAATGCGCTAAGTATCCCGCATCAATTGAAGGCGTTTTCAAAACCGCCAAGTTTCTATATCGGCATTGTCGTGTCGTATGAAAGTCGGAACATGATATCAACGGAATGACTCATCGGACAGTTGCGCGCCCATCTCCATCTCCTTGCTTTAATTTTTTATTTATATTCCGCATTCTGTGATGCTAATTTGCGTTTAAAACTGGCATATTTGTTACGCTTCAGATAACTTAAAATTAATTTCTGATGTAAAAATGTCCCGATTTATCTCTACTAAATTCATTCTATTGTAGTCCGGTGGTTCAGTGTGTCCAGTAAGAAATATCGATGCAACAACAAACCACGAAAGTACATTTATGAACGAAGGTGGGAAAAAATATTTACCTAATAAACTTTTCTTTTCCTTTTGTCTCATTTTGCAGTGTGGCTGGAAAATTTGGTGTTTTACTCGAGGTTTCACTAACTAAGGGATTTCGCACCTAAATAGCTATGTCCACACAAAAAGGCTAAGTTTACTATTGTCACCTCTCAGGAATGGAGGAAACTGAATGGGATGCGAAAGTCAATCTGTTACTAGGGATAATTTGTTATTTAAATTCGGCTATTGGACAGATTTTCAGGTGGTTTCAAATGGAAAATCAATGTTTCGACGTGGAGCACGTTGATAGACTGAGAGGACTAAAATTTTCATTCAAAGGACATGGTTCAACGAAAATTGATTATCTCCATCCTCCTCCATTCAGAGGATCAAATTTTGATAAATGTACGTAGTAGAGTACATGCTCGCATTAGACGCGCGAAATTATTCAGACCTGTTCCACCCTTCTGCGGGAAACAGGCGCGTTACGGATTGCTGAATATTTCAGGACTCCGCGGCAAAACTGAAGACGAGCGCGCTCTCACGACTGATTGACGAAACTAGGGTTCGTTCAACGCCCGGCGGATGGCGGGCTTGGCTTCTTGGGAATGAATGGGAAGGAACATTAAAGGCGCTTTTTTCATTGACCGAGAGTGGATTCATTCATAAAATGTACAGGCTGTTGTGTATCGGGTGCCGCAGTGATCGCAATGACTAATAAAGCGAGAGAGATATTTGAAACAAAAAACGACGTCAAATCAGATCTGAGTTTCAAAGCATAGTTTCCGTGTGGAGTGGAGTAGTGTAAACTGCCTTATTAGTTGATATTAAACGAGCGTTGAGTTAAACGAAAAGAACCCAATTTAGGAATACCACAAATGAAGAAGTAAAGGATTGTTTTTTTTTTTCTTTTCCTTTTTTTTTTTTTTTTTTTTTTTTTTTTAAGAAAACAGGTCTCAAGTTGAATTAAACCTCATAAGATTACGAATGAAATTAGTTCACAAATATTGGAGTAAACATCTTATCTTTTGTATCTCACTTTGTTTTGAAAGATATACCACCGTAAAACGAGCTTACTTCTCGGAATAAACGGATGATATTTCAAGTTTTTCAAAATCGTAATTTAATTAATCATCCGTAATTCATTCAGCTACATTGCGCAGTTCAGCAAATTGCAAAAGCTCACCAGCTACGTGAGCATTTGAATAGCTGAAATATTTACAGAAAAGCATTTCGGCTATAAAAAAAAAAATCACACATTTTATCATCCTCTAGGAAATTTCAGATGTGTCAAGTCCAGCCGTGCTAAACTAACTCCATGTGAGCCTCCAGACGTAGACGAATTTTTTCTTCATAAAATCAGAACTTTCAAGGGAATATTTGAATATAATTACAGCCATATATATGTAAACGTTATACAATATAGTGCCCATAGAGACCCGGAGGACTTCCATGCTCCATCCATCCACGCTTTACACCTTTCTAATGAGCCAGTGGACGAGGTACCTTTTCTTCAATTTTGATTATTGACAGTTCATCGGAAAATGCTCATTTTATTCGTGCGAAACTTATGGAATTCAAAACCGCTTTTGAGAAAATTGCGATCTTGTATACGGTGACTCTCTCAGTCTTGCATGAGAATGCGATGACCGAGCAAGAAGACTGAATAACAATCTGAACCGAGCGTTTGCACTCTCTTTTTTGCAATAAGACTTACAGAAAAAATAAATCCTCGGAGGTGCAATAATAATAATGTTCTTCGGGCATTATTCAGAATTACGACTCGATCGAAGACTCCGAAATTCTGAAAATTTCTGGTCAACGTCCTTGTACAGGGCCACTTAGCTACGATACAGAAAAGCGCCTTCAACCCACTATGTAAACGTATTGAGAAATTCTGATACCACTGATTGTGCGTCACGACAGTCATTTTCCATACCCGGCCAATTGAAGGCAAATCATTGGCCCAGGCAACAAAGTACGAAATTCAGCAATGTAATACAGGTTTTCTAGGGAGCAAAACCCCGGGGGCTGCCCCACCCGGCATCCAAGAAGACCGCCTTTGAGAAAATTGCGATCTTGTAAACGGCGACTCTCTCAGTTTTGCATGCAAATACGATAACCACAGCAAGGAAACTTAAAAAACACATTCTAAACCAAGCGTTTGAGCACTTGTTTTTGGAATAAAACTTACACACACAAAAAATCTTCTCGTTTAATAATTGAAATAATACTCTTCGGGCATTTTTCAAAATTACAGATCGATTGAATCAACATAAGTAAATGAATTGAATTTAATCTCCGAACCTTTCACTGCACCCAAAGTACTTACAAGATCTGCCATTGAACATGAAATGGACGTATTTCTACCAAACAGACCTATGTGGAAGTGAGAAATATGGGGTGTGCTCGTTAGTTCTCTTGCGTAAGAGTGAATGAGAATAATAAAGCGCCAGTGACGTCAGCGGCAATGAGGGAGCGGGAGCGGAACGAGGGCAACGTCGTCGGGACGCTTTAACTCATGAGCCCTGTCCACAACGCTTTCTTGCCCTGCCCGCGGCTCATGACTCCCGCATCCAGTTGACACATAGGTCTGTTTGATAGAATGCAATATCCCGCTTTTCCAATTCTTCAAAAGGAACCACGCCCACTTTTTACATTGCTTCTTATGCAGATTTATAGAGCACACCCCATCTTTCTCACCTCCACATAGGTCTGTTTGGTAGAAATACGTCCAAATAAGAAATTCGATGAATAAGTGCAGAGCAGATATCACGAATCTCTGCATTGAGAGGAGCGGTGTTGAACAGCCCCGAGCATTCACAAGTAATTATTAAGGCATGACTTGTTAAACTTATGCTAAGAAACTACCACACTTTGAAACCATGTTTTCGATAAGGCTCGACGAAAAACTCGAGAAAAGCGACGGCAACGTCTCTCTTGAAAAGATACAACGCATGCGTTGCAGTAAACGGCTCCCATTTTGAACAAAACCTGTGGGTGAACTGTTTCATTCAATTTTACTGTTGATATCGTCCATTTGTTATGCAAAAAACAAAAACAAAAAAAAAAAAAAAAAAAAAAAAAAAAACCTTTTAAACCGCCCCGAGCATTCACAAGTAATTATTAAGCATGACTTGTTAAACTTATGCTACGAAACTACCACACATTTTGATATACCGATTTCGCAGCACATCAATAATCTTGCAGTTGCAATCAATGTCTTATCATTGTTTCACTATTTGAATATCTTCATCGAATTTCGTCTTTGTCAAATTATTTCTTTTCATTGAGAAAAGCACGCACTACGGATTGCATGAGATACTGCACGGAGAAAAAAACTTCGTGCGTGGGACCCAAAGTTTAGGTCATATGGATCTCTGAAGTTTTCGGATTGAGCATCCGAACACTTAAGGTCTAGCTGCTGAGGTTTGGATCACACATCTGAAACTTCAGTTCTTACATCTAAAGTTTTTCGGATGTGAAATGTGTTTTCGATAAGCCTCCAAGTATGATTTTTCGGTGGATATTTGATACCAAAAATATCGCCGCCTAACCGCAATTTTCGTAGGATGATGCTCGGGCCAGTCCCAAGCCTGGAAAAAGTGTGAGGGAGCCGTCTCAATAGCTTCGAGGTTTTCGAAGCCCCTTGCTTTGTAGGCAATTTTTCAATCCTTGTAGGAAAAATTGTCTACACAGCAAGGAGCTTCGAAAATCTTAAAATTTTTCAAAGTTCTTTTGCGTCGAAACAACGCGTTTCTGGAAAATTTTGTGCAGTACCCTCACCCCTTGATTTTTTACACTCTTTCACGTGCCGTAATCCGTTTTTCGAAATATCATCTACCAAAAAACTTATCGCAATTTTCAAATTCGGGAACGCTTGTGACGTCATTTTTCGAAGACGTACGTCGTTGAAAACACAAAAAATGAATAGAGCGCTAAAAAATACCCCCCTAAACAATGTTTCAACCACCTATGAAAAAATGACGAGGAGCTATATTAATTTGAACGAAAAAAAATGGCAACTTTGGAAGCGCATAGCTCACGTATGAAGCGTTTTCGGGCATATGTGTATAGGAAAAAAAAGTCTTATTTTGAGCCGAAAGAGCGATCCTGAAAGTTAAGTACGTTAACTTCCGGACACCCTGTAGGATAGAGAAGAGCGCCTTCAACCCAGCACGTAAACATGATGAAAAATTCTGATACCACTATTCGTGCGCCACGACAGTCATTTTGCATAGCCAGCTAATTGAAGGAAAATCATTGGCACAAGCAAGAGGGAAAGAATTTCAGCAATGTGATACGTAATTATTAGGGAGCAAAACCTCCGAGGGTGCCCCACCTGGCATCAACCTTGCCATCCCCCGCCATCCATGAATTCCAACCTCCAGGGGCTACCCCCAGGCAACCTAGAGGCCCAGCCCCCAGCCTCTCTGCCCTCTGATAACCAAGCAGCCCTTCCCCCGAGGCTGCCCCCTTTAGCATCCAAGGAGCCCCACCCTCGAGGTGCTCCCCCTGGTATAAAAGAAGTCCAACCTCCAGGGGCTACCCCCTTGACAACCAAGCAGCCCATCCCCCCGGGGGCTACCCCCCTTGGCAACCAAGGAGCCCAACCCCCAGGGGCTACCCCCTTTTAACAACCAAGGAGCCGAACTCCCCGAGCTGCCCCACCTGACATCCAAGCATAGTCCAACCCTCCGGGCTGCCCCCCCCCCGGCACCCAAGAAGTCCAACCCCCCAGGGGCTCCCCCCTGGCATCCAAGGATCCTAACCAGCGGGGTTGCCTCCCCTAGCATCCAATTTTTTCGATTTTTTTCTTGCTGGCAGACAGACGACATTTTCGACACCATCAACATGTCCAAAGGAGCAAACCCACATCAGCTATTTCTAAATTTAATTTGTGACTTGAAAACGGTTGTGCCGATTTTTGTGAGAATTTCAGTAAATTTTCTGCATCGTGCGAAGCAAATTCCTTAAACTTTTCAAAATAATCCACACAAACGTTCTCTTGTGAAAAATTAAATTACCAACTTAAATTTGCTAATAGCTGATGTAGCTTGGTTCCTTTCTACTGAACGCGGCCTAATTTAAAATATCTGAAAATTTCAAGATGAATGTTCCTGATTTTTCCCAAAAATTAATATCTGATCGGGTAACGTTTGGCGGTGTACGAATGTTTTAGCGGCGTTGTTCTTTACCCACCACGGCAGTGTTGGTCTGCCGCATTCACTTTCAAAAAGAGCGTGGTTGACAATTTCCGTCCGGTCGAGAAAAATTAGGCAAGATCGATTTCGGCAGGTACGAGTAATGAGGATCAGTTTTTAAGGCAATAGTTACCTTTATAGAGCTGAAATATTTTTCTCGAGAGATGCTAATAAGAATAATTATGTTACTATGACGACGAGCTTCTTAAATGAAAAGTGGACAATGATGGATGATGACATATTAATGGAAAAAAGTCTCCCTCTCCCTAAGTCACGCGTTCGGTCTCGTTTCTCTAGCCGCGTCCTCCCTCGCTAAAAATTGAGCGCACAAAAATCTTGACAGTACGTCGTCACCTTCCGGCCAAAGTATCGCAAGCGCCATTCAATGCTTCAAAATTTCCACCGCCATTTCATTTGTTTAAAGAGAAATTGGGAGTTGAATCGGTTTGAAAAGAGCCTTATGCAAAAACGGCCAAATCCCCCGTAGCTCCGATTGCTTCCAGTTTTAGTATGCTATTTTACCATAACACACGGAAAAAAATAGGTTGTCTCTAACAGCTAATGCGGTATGGTTGAAAAGTAAAAAGCCGTGAGAACCAACAAAAATAGTTGGATTCACCAGCCACGTTGACCGATGTGACCAAGCACGAATGCAATTTACCTATACGCCTAAATTAAATCCGACTGTTGCATCTTTTAGTGGTGCAAACAGCAATGTATGTTATCATACCCTCACATGTAGGCCAAGCCAGCAAGAATCTTACGGCGGATGTCACTGTGGCTGAGATGGACGGATTAACCATCTTGACAAAGCTGAACTGGCCATCACAAAGGCGACCCAACCATCAGGTACTGTCAGCGCGGTGAGAGTTCCCGCCTGGCTAAGCTGCGGTCCGCCATTTTTCCTTTGTCACTCAGTTACGAGTTCATCACGTTGTTGTTCGGAGTCTGTGCGCTTGGCTTTATTTATCTATATTAATCCATGTGAATT
>NW_017547301.1:660856-767393 GCF_001854935.1 Bemisia tabaci
AAGTATTCAGGTCCTTTTACGCTACGGAGCAAGATGCACAATTTTAGCAATACCGGATGACACTTTCCAGATTTTGAATTTCCACTCTTCACGTATCAATGGCTAAAGGCGAAAAAGTAAAACCTCAATTGTAACGCTCAAGGTGATTCGACGGTTGTCATTTTTTGTGTCAGAGCAACGTGCGATACATCGCATCAATTCGTTCCATAATTTCAGCTACTTGTCATTCGTTTCGAATTTTGAAATCGCATTTCTATTGTCATGAGACTAAAGAATTCATGTATCTAATTTCACAAAGGAATTCAGTGTATTGAAGGCGTGGGTTTTTTGAGGAAAAATATCGCATTCGACTGCACTTTCGATATTAGTATCGAATGCTATATTTTTCTTAGTCTCCTTAGAATTCTTTAGTCTCATAATGACAACAGCAGTGCGATCTCAAAATTCAAAAAAAATGATAAGTACCTTAAATTATGAAACGAATTGATGCGATATATCTTTCGTCGCTCTGGCAAAAAATAGCAACCGTCGAATCACCTTAAAAAACGTCCGACTCGATCTTAATCAAAGAAAACTAATCGAAATGTTTCATTGCAATTGGCTGTGATTTATTTAGAGAAAGCGATGAAAATATACAGAGAAGACTTTTATCATCGTAATCTGAAAAACGCATTTCCGATTTTTATCAATGCGTAACCGTCAATAGAAAGCGAAACATTAGTCGACGAAAACAAAATGTTTAGTTGAGCAATTTCTGTAGAGTTCCGTTGAATAATCAAAAATGGAGAATCCCGCATATAATTTGGTTGAAAAATGAGAATCCTGCATATAATTTGAAGACATCTAAGAGCACTTTCACTGAATTTTATCGGCATTACAAAGATAGTTCAGTGAAATTTTCGGACAGCTCCGTTGAAAAATTTATCGGTAGTAAAAATGGCGGCGGAAATTTTTAAACGTTGCATGGCGCTTGTGATACTTTGGGCGGAAAGTGACGATGTCGGGTGCCCGTAACTTTCGGAACTTGTCCGTTTTTAAGGAAAAATAATGTCAACCAAAACAAATTAAATAACCTAGGGTTTTTCGAGATTAATAGTATACAGTGGCCAAAGATTACTAAGGACTCCAGATACCGCACGCCGTATATTTGCCGTAGGAAAGAAGCGGCCCCCCAGTCGCCTGCAGCGCCAGGGTAGGCAACCTGTGTAGCGGTATGCCATACTTTAGCCCACCTGTAATGGAAGCGCATGGGAAATTGGGAAATTGCACTTCGAATGTGCAGATTATGAACGGCAAATTGCGAAAATTGTTCATTTTAGTCACTAGTGGACTCACTGGTGGACTTAAATGGACTCAGAAAATTGAGCAGAGTTATTTGCATTGATTTTTTTTTTCTTTCTTTTTTTTTGGTTTTTTCGGCATTTTTTAACGATTTAAGACATAAGAAAATTTAATACAGTGAAGCTTTAACCAAACTTAGCACAGCACGGCGAAACCGGTCAAACACACGGCAAACAGTATATTCGTTAGCTCGAAGTATGGCATACCGCTAAACAGGTTGCCTACCCTGGAGCTGCAGGGGACTAGGGGGCCGTGTTTTATTCCAATGCGGTATCTGGAGTCCTTAGTAATCTTTGACAGTGGCGTAGTGTGCCTTGCGATGTATTGCTTAATCTGCCGTTTAAATCTATGGAAAAGGATCGATAATCTGAGTGTTCGTAACGCACATCTTAATAATCTATTCATTACCATAGCTTGCCATCGACTGACAGCTTAAAAAAATAATCAAAAAGTATCTCATCAACAGGATATTAGCCGCTAAAACTATTATGTGAACTCTAGTTTCATCCGGAAAAATGTCAGTTTCGGCACTATCTGACACTACTCCTCCGAATGCTGACTGCGAACCGATTCAAATATTGAATCGCTGACGCTATCGTTTTACTGTCTAACAAACCCCGAACCCCCAGCTCCTATCCCCGGGTCTATCGTGCATCGCGATAGCTAAGGGATGGACCCGACCGCCTGCCTTCCTAAACCCTTTTCTCGCTCGCTGCAATCCACTGCTCCGTTTGTCAGCGCTATTAGACGAGAAAGCGGTCTTAATAACTTGACTCGCGGCTCATGTGGAGGATTGCAGAAACGAAATTCGGCGATAGATACCTATTTTATTCAGTGGCGTGGCGTGGCGTGCTTTGCGATTTATCGACTGTTATGGCATTTCAACCTATGGAAAAGGATCGATAAACAGGGTGTTCGCAACGAACACCTTAATAATCGATTCTTCAACGTAGCTTTAGATGGGGGATTATCGGTAATTGATCATTCACGCCTCGCCAATGAACAAACATATGACTAAGGAAAGAAAGGATATCGATGGCTAAAGTCGAAAAATGCTTATCTGCATTGCAATGCTACACCATCTACAACTACGTTTTATTTTTCTATGAGAAGACCGACCAACATATATCCTTGGAATTTTCTGTGAATATGTTTGACTAAAAGAACAAAATTTCAAGAAAAAACTGTTGGGTACATTCCTTTTTAAAAAATAAACCTTGAACGGAAAGCAACGTCGCAATCGGAAATTTGCACTTTTCGGCTTTGACCATCGACATGTTTCCTTGGAAGTTAAGCAAGTCCCCCCTTAACAGAGCGAATGGGTCACTAAACCTTGCGTTTTTATTTAATATTCCGAAAGTATCAGGAGGGTAGATTACGTGGTGTTTATTGCGTATTTTTCGAGTCACAATTCTGGACAAACCCACTTTTGAAAAGTCAAAAGACTCGAAGGAATTTCAAAAGCCCCAGAATGGCGGGAAAATGATGAAAATGTCCTGCGGCAGTCAAATCCGTAGCTCCTCTCATTTTCCACTGATAAATACAATGAAACATTTTGAATGTAGAATATTCATTGCTTGCTCACTACACGTAACATGAATTAGATGTAATTTTTTTATTCTGAATATGTAGTTTCGACGTTCCTCCAGTTATCATATTCAAGGAGAAAATACTTTTGACAGAAGCCGCAAAAACCCATGCTCGCTTCTGATCGGTGCCGGATAGCATCATTCGGTTCGGCACGAAATCGAGGTGTTTTAAATTTTCGGAACAGTTGTGCGTATTTAACCGCATATTTCTCGGTTTCTGAGTTTCTTTTCTGCGTTTTGAATGTGCGCATCGTGTTCAACGTGTCATTTACCTTTGGTCGCAAGTCAAAATTCATTTATGGTGTAGTGATCCATTCACTATTCCGTGCAGCAAGAGAAGTTAATGAAGGAACATGATGCACTGCACAGGTGCATAGGGATCTGGATAGAGGAATTCTGTGGTGCAACGCAAAGTGGTACGATAATACGAATACGATACAAATACGATAATAAAGATAGAAGGGGAGTGTCCCTGATATAAAAAAAAAAAAAAAAAAAAAAAAAAAAAAAACGCAAAGTGGTGCTGTCGCGTTGTGTCGCTGTGTGCGAACTAATTAAATCAACATCAACACGCGAGGTGAACGCCTGGAAGCCGGCAGACAATGTTCCGCGCCAAAGCTAAAAACTCATATTAATATGCATGCATTTTATTAATTTTTGAGGAGGGCTTTGAGTGGCTCTCGGGCCATGATTAAAGTTGGTAGAAAAAGTTGTTCCCGTACTTGCCCGAGCTGTCTTCCTAGCTAACCCGAGGCTTTTCTACGCAATGTCTCCTTGATGATATCTCTGAGATACGGGATGAAATCATTAAAATCAATGTCGCTTGCCTGTCTGCCGAAAAAAAAGTTTGGTGCAAGAAGGGAAATTCCTCAAAATAATGAACTGGAGTCGAAAAATCAGCATTTAAATGACTCTAGAATCACAAAAATCCGCTACAAGCGGTTTAATTCAATATTGAGTTGCTCTGCAAAGAGTCAACTTTTGAAACCTGGGGGTGATCTTGTTGTTGATATTGTCCCCAATTTGAAACGCTGAACTGACAAAATAATTTTCTTAAGATATTATTTTGACCTGCAGCGTCGTTTCTTGTCAACAAAATTCTGTTTTTTTCTTTTAATGAGTTAAATCCGTGCAGATTTAGCTTAAAGTCAGTTTTTTTCAGTAAATAAAGTGTAGTTTTGCTATCTTTTTTTTACTTCAACTAGCAAAACGACGCTTTTTTAACTCAAAATAACTTACTTTCAGTGAAATTCGGACGGATTAAACTTAAAAGAGCCTAAATTTTGTCGACAAGAAACGACGCTTTAAGTCAAAATAATATCTCAAAAAAAAATTTTTTAGTGTGGGCGCAGAAGGGGCATTTTTTTTTTTTTTTTTTTTTTTTTTTTTTTTTTGCGGTATCATCATCTCTACTAACGTTTCATCGATTAATAATTCCAGGAAATGAATAGAATTCGTTGAAATTTTGACTGAATTTTCTTCGTGATTTTATAATGCTAATTTTGCTGAAAATTTCAAAAAAATTATTGAATAGTTTCCTCTCTAAAATATAAATCAGTTGTGAGGATTTAGAGATACCGCAACCAAGAAATGCTCGTTCTGCACCCAACGCTTCATAGTTATGTAAAATTAAATCCTCAGGGCTTCGATATAGTTAGCGAATGTGATTTTTGCTTCCAACTTAACTTTATTATATTTATGATTTCCACCATTAGGGGCTCGCTCAACAGCGATAAAACCTGCACTGAAAAGAAAAACAAGCAGTGAACTCCAACACAATGTGTTGATAAGGCGCGTCATTAACTCGCACATATCAACCCCTTTAGTTTTCATTTACAGAGATTTCAAAATAGGCAAACAGCATAAAAAGAGAATTCACGATCCAACACTGCGAGGTCAAAGACGCACCTTGACGAGACCGTGTATTGTGAAAGTAGAAAGCTATTCGATCGAATTTAAGTTTTTTGATCTGCCTCAAGCAAAATCTTATCAGATTCTTGAAGAAAAGTGCTACGGAATAATTTAAGCGAAGAAAGGAAAAATTCTGTCGAACTCCTAGAAGATAAAGTCGATTTAAAGGTATTTTGGGGCTAAAATACCCAAATCACCGGTAGTAAAAATCCCGTTATATTATTGAAAAGAAATTGACTCGATATAAATGCAATTGCATTAAATACGTCTTGATTTTGTTATTTTAAACGTCTTTCCATGCAAAGAAGTTCAACCATGTCGTTGCTTTATTCATTCATGAATTGAAAGTAAGCAATCTACATCCCGAAAATCTACTGATTTGCCGTAAAAAATTGCAGAAACTTGATATACCAGGTCGATGCACCCACTCGTTGAATTTACCAACCAATTTTGTGAGTGCAAATGTGTAAGAATCAATATGCTATAGTCATTTTGGGTGCATTTATTTTTCATGAAACAATAATAATTTCAATCCCGAAAAACCATCAATTTTCCGTATAAAATCGAAAAAATCAAAATATGTCAACTCCCCGACGTGAAAATTAGATTCTACGTATGTAAAATGTAAATACTTATGTATCGATATGCTGAACAGAACTATGTGTGGACAGTCAGAAGCCCGCGGCAACATTAATTCAACAGAAAAACTGTAAAAATTAGATAGGATTTTAGCCGCTTTGCCCGCCTCTCCTCGCTACTTACAACAAACCGTTCTTATACTCATCTCAAAATTTTTCTCAGAGCTTTGGGTTATTATCAGCTTCCATTTAAACTCCGGTTCGATGGCCGAATCGGCTGCCAAAAAAGCAAGCCACTGTTGAGGGGTTCTATGAGAAATTCGTGATATTATCGGCTCTCAGGAAATCACCCCATGGCTAAAATTGGTGGTATAAATGTTTAAGTGCTTAAAATAATCGTATTCAAGAAACTAAGGAATTAAACTATGGAGTCAATTTCTTTTTAATAATATAACGAATTTACTACCGGTGATTTAGCTATTATAGCCCCAGAATACTTTTAAAGCGCCTTTGCGTTCCAGAATCTCGACGGAATTTTTTTTTTTTTTTTTTTTGCTTAAACGATTCAAGAAACATTGTAGTTAAAAATATAAAGATTTTTCGATTTGGACGTATGAAAAATGTTTAACTCGTTCAGGCACACCGTGTATTGTATGGAGTACTGCTGTTATTCGACCGTTGTCTTCAGGTCAAAATTCTTACAAAGAAGCCCCTTGCAAGAGGCAAATTTTTTGTAATTTCTCCCAGTTTTTTCAGCGTTAGGTATATAAATGAATTGTTTGTCAAATTTTGAGGTCAATTATATTTAATTGTAATTTATACTTTCTTTTTTTCCCCTTCATTTTATTTTTCGTATCGAGGAGTCGAGGTTTTGTTGATTTCTTCGGATTTCGATTACTGTAACTTCTCTTCTATTCGGCCGATTTTTATGAATGAGGTCTCTTTTTATTTGTGTTTTAACGGAGAGTAAGGAAAAAATTGCTAAATACATGCGAAACAATTTTTTTTGAAAATTGGATGAATCCTAGCGTGACGGTGAAATGGTTAATGAAGCGTGAGTAATTGGGGTACGGGTATCGGCCGCGTTGGGACCCAAGGCCCATTGTTCTTCGTGACGCCGACGCAGTGATCAGGAGCGTGGGGACGAGAGGGCTTAGTGGACTCCTGTATGAGCCACGTTTAGCAAATGGTCTAATGAGTCTCGAGGCTCATCACAGATTGCACTTACCACTATCCTGGTGGCCCCGGCTATCAGAGCAAGGAGTACCAACTTTTGAAAAGGATAACAGTGTTGTGGAGATATGTCAAAGCAACGTTGTGAACAAAACGGAGTGAGTGAAATTCTCATTCAAGGAGTGCCGAACTGGTCAGCCATCCTCGAATCAGTTCGCTTGCTTCCGCTTATATATGCATATTTTAAATCAGCGCGCCCCATTCTAAGGTTTTTTTAAAAAAAACCAAGAAACGTAGACTCTTGGTATTCATTACACATAAACTAGCGAGCCCCAGAATGAGAAACAAATTTTAATCATTATTATTGACGGATTAGTAAACTTTTTACACGCTTTGGAAAATCTCAGAAGTTCGCGGTAGTCACTTTTCGGTAAGGAACTAGGGGACTCGGTTATTGTATCGAGGGGGGGGTCGAAACGATCGCAAAGGCGGTATACTACGTATACGCGCCAAAAAAACTCCCGCCGTGGAAGCCGCGTTTACGGGCTATATAGACATACCGTCCGGGTCCGCGTTCCGAACTCAGAGGCCAAAATTTCTGGACGTAGCAGTGTAGCACCCGGAACTTTCTGCCTCTGAGCCTGGAACGGACGGTATGCCTATAGAGCCCGTAACTTTCTTTCACTGTACAATCTATTGAGAAATATGACAGCAAGGAAAATACAACCATTTAAGGGTTTTTCACCTTCCTTACTTTCTTACTTTTGATCCTTCAGCGTGATTGTATTCACGTGATTAAGTTTGCGGCGTTATGTTATGCTGAAAGTATCATTGATTCTCGCAAAAATGCTGAGGTGGACGTCCTACGGTGAGGTAAAGAGGTGAGCGTGCTGAATCAATAATTAATTAGGAAAGTAATCACCGATGCAAACCGCATTAAGTATTCATGATCAGATTTCGATTTAGGACTCGGGCACTCAGCTTTGCCACTTAAATGCTAATGGATTAGACTCCCTTTGTTCTGAGAGTTTGACGGTGTGAAATCCGTGTCTAATTGGCTTCCTTTACTTTACGCTTTGGAAGTATAACGCACTTGTGGAGATATTACACTTCCAGCGGTTGCAAAGATTACAAAAAAGGAATTTATGAGGAGGAAATAAGAGCGACGGGGGAGAACTTGAGGTGAGAAGAGAGCGTGAAAACATGACAGGGATGAACTGAATCAAGAAAAGATAAACTGGATTTCCTCCCTTTCTTGGGTTTATAATTGAATGGGTACACTGGAAAAAAGGTCGCTTTGATCTAGAGTCCAGACTCTTAAAAACGTAGACAAGAAAAAATACTTTTGAGTTAATACTACTTTTTCTTGAATCAAAGAGCCGAACCTCTTGATTTAGGCAATTTCCTTTTGATTCAAGCCAAAAATCCGTTTGAATCAAGAGTATTTTTTCTTGTTAATGTTTTTAAGAGTCTAGGATCTAGATCCAAGCGACTTTTTCAATCAGTGTAGTAGTTAATTATTTTCAGTGTCTTCGGTGTTTAAAAATTTTAATTATAGCTTACAAATCTCATTTTCTTTATCATCGGTTTATTTCTATTTACAAATAGTTTTTTTTTTTTTTTGGTTGTTATAATTTTTGGTAAGGGGTTGAAATGACACAGTAACAGTTTTATTAAATTTGGGTTATTAAGACTTGTATTTTTTACGTCTTATTGATTTTTTTTTTTTTTAAAATTTTAAGTCAAATCAAACTAATCGTTTTCTGGGTATCCATAAAATACGCGACTTTCCAGGGCATGAAGAGGGTCTGATCTTGTGCTGTACGGAAAGAGAAGAAGCATCAAGAGTGCGTTACATGACCCCGAAATCGGCATCAAGATGAAATATCAACGCTAAATGACAATTTTTTATCCAAAATTCTTCACCAATTTGAGGGAGAGGGAGCTCGAGGAGCGTGTCTAGAGCGGCACAGAGGCACAGACCAATTCTACGGGTGAGTAAATAAACCCCTTAAAACCTATGGAGGGTTCGAGCTTCAAGTCGTATGGTACATTTAGGCAGTAAAATATAACAACGGTGCATCCCCCCCCCCCCGCCGGCCGGCCGAGGCGGAACTCGGGTGATAACGCACCATGTGAGGTCTCAAGTGATAACGCAATGCGTGAGTGAGTAATAGTAATTGTAGCAGCCCTGTACCGCAAATGTCTGTCTATCTTTGTTATCACCGGAGAGGGTGCATTAAATTCCCTGATATAGAACTAGGATGGAAGCAAAGTTCTCGCTTCCTTATTTGGACCGCGTTAAACAGAAAGGAACCAAGCCACATCGGATATTGCCAAATTTAATTGGGAAATTTAAGTTTTTACATGAAAACGGTTGTGCGGATTTGTGTGTGATTTTCAGTGAATTCTCTGCAGAGTACGAAGCAAATTCCTTGAAATTTTCAAAGGAACCTGCACAAACGTTCTCTCGTAAAAAATTAAATTGCCCAGTTAAATTTGGGAGTAGCTGATGTGGTTTGGTTCCTTTCTGCTTGACGCAGTCCATTTGCCTCTTGCTTCTCCCGTTTCTAGTTACACACATTTTATGTAATAGATTATGTGATCCTCTATGCACGCTCGTCCGATGCCGCTTTGATATTTTCGGGTATATAGCTCTAGAACCTCCACGTGCGGGTCGATTTTGGAATCGTTATCGAATGATTCTGATCGATAGATCCCTATCTTAGAATGTTTTTTATCGATCAAGGTCATTTGATATCGAGTCAACAATCGAGTCGCTGGGCGCCGACGATGGGCTCTTAGGTTTGATTGAGTGTTTGGAAGAAAATACGCCCTGTCGCCCTCTTACATAGGTCATTCCATATGAAATCAACCAGCCAGGGAACCACCCGATTTGGATTTTGCTGATACATCTTAATCAGGCCACCAAATAATGAGCTTCTGCAAAATATTAGGTCTCAATTCGAAAAACTCACTGAGATTGGTATGAATTTTTGAAGTTTTCAGAATTTTCAAGAAACCGGCTTTTCCAACTTCCAAAAAAGAAACGGTCATTTTCTAAGAAAATATTCACCCCCGGACATTGTTCGTCGGAAGTGAAAAGTTGGGATAGTGTCAATGAAAGTATAGCGAGACTTAAACTAGAAAACATGTCACTCATTTTCCTTTTAAAATCGCGTAATCGCAAAGCGGGAAGTTTGGAAACCAAACAAGGACACTTAAATAAACTGCATTTAACCGAGAGGAAAAATCTCGATTAGAGTATTTTCAAAATCGTGCAAATTCATTTTTCCTTAAAAAGATAGTGAATATCGATGGCTCAAGTGCGAAACCACGTATCTCCATGGCGTGTTTCACAAGCTCTGCTCTTGTTTTATATTTTCGAAGGGAAACAAATCAACTAAGTATAAAACTTGATATTTCTGCGGAATATTCTGCTAATGAAAGAGACAAATCAAAGGAAGTTTTCAAGATATTACGTTGACTATTTTTCCAATGAAAAAATAAAATATGACGGTAAGGGTAAGTCTGCAACGTTGCAAACGGAGATACGTGGTTCCGCACTTTGGCCATCAATACATTTACAACAATAAAATCACGGTCGCTTTCCCTTAAAATTAAACTTTGCATACAAACAAAGGCATTTTCTCAGATGAAGATGAGAAGGAATGCAAGATTTTACAACACTGTGATCGAGTTGGATCCATCCCGTTTAATGCGATCAAAATACTGTATGATATGAAGTACGTAGCCTGAACCTTAAAGCATTAATCGACGGTGTTTAAGTATGCAACCACGTACCTTGTTGACGGTGTTGGAAAATCACCGCTCCTATTTTATTTTTTTAAAGGAGAACAAATCGATAAATTTCTTCAAGTTTCCGCAGAATTTTCTCCGCACGGATAAAACGAAATTCACGAAGGTTTTCAGGAATTGACGTTAAGCAGTTTTTCATTTACAAATAAAAAGTGATAGGAAGTCTGCTACGTTGCAAACCGAAATACGTTATGCGGACTTAGACTGTGTTCGTGATAAGGCCTCCTTCCTTAGCGTCCTATTAAGAAAATCGCCGAACTCAGGAGTTGAGTTCCAAGGCTATGGCTAGTAGATTTGACAACAGGGGCGGATAGACAAATCTGGTGGTGCGTAGATGCGTGTGAGGGAGGTAGGGTGTTTGTGTGTGTGTGTGCGAGCAGGAAGCTTCCTCGCTCGTTGACAAACGATAGGAATTGCAGGGAAGAAAATCTACGAGCGACCGAATCTGCCGAGATACGCGTAGCGATGTGGTGGCATGGCGGCTAGTTTTCCGAAAAAAGCGATACTATTATACAGGGTTATCCAAAAGTCACCTACCACCCCTGTAACTTTTTTCCTAATTGAGATAGAAGTTTGAAACTTTGGGAATGTTCCTCGGTTTAAGGTAGCAACTATTTGATCCCTTCAAAATTTGGGGGGAGGGGGGGGGCTAACTTTTTGTTCTATTATTTATTCGAGTCACTTAGGTAGAATCCACACCTCGACGTTTTTAGCGGAAACGACATATCTCTCACGCTATTAACATTGGACATAAGTGACATGAGCTGTAAAATCTCTACAACATTAAAAGTTCGAGGTTTCATAACTTTTTGCACATCTACAGCTATTATAGATGACATACGTGTAAAGATCATCCTTATCGGTCCGGTAGTTCGTCAGAAATTGTGCTTCCAAATTTTGCTTGTAGCTGTATAATATAGATGGTCATAGAACAACATCTACTGATTGTTCAGGTTTCGATTCTCGGTCGAGGCTAAATTTTTTTATTCCGGAAATTATTTTATTTTATGCATAGAGTGGATGAAGAGGAACTTTTGCTCCTGCTAAAATGGGAATAGAGAATAAATAAAAATAAGAAAATATTTTTGCTCATGACTTTGACACTTATTGCTGCTCTGATCACTAAAAAAATTTTAGGGTAGTTACATACTCTAACGGCATAAACTTGAAGTTCATAATAATGGAAAATTTAACTTTAATCATGTCCCTTAACAATCTGCTAGCTGAGGAAAAATCGTAAAATTACTTTTACGAGGCCTCAAAAATGTGCCTTTCAGCGTAATTCCATGGTGCCAGAGAGCCACTTTGAAGCCCTATCCGACGGCCGCATGGACTCTTTGTCTGTTGAAGTAAAACATGGCATAAATATAAGTATACTCAAGAACTCTCTCCCTCCCTCTTATGGTCGCAGAGTTGAATTAAACTGATCGACCAGAAGCAAGCCGAAACATATCAAAATAATCGCTAAGAAATAGGTAACTTGGTGGTCTCTTCGCGGGTGGGAGATCGAGCCACTCGAAAAATGGCACATACATGTTTTCTAGGCTAAGATAGATGAGATGATAGATGGGCAGTGTAGATTCCGAATATCACATTAGTTTTTCGGAAAAAACCATTTAAAATTGAGGTTTTGGCCAGGTTTTTTGGTCAAATACCACAGTGTGGGCTCCTAGATAACAACCTTGCTCAAAAAACAAGATTGGATCCGGATGGACGGAAGCTGGATGCCTCCGCCTCTGGCCGCTGTGCCATTGTTTGCACTGTTTATCTTCCACTTAAGGTTGCCATTTGAATTTTTCATGTTTTATCCACCGGGGGGGGGGGGCAAGGGGGGTCCAACAAAAAAAATCTCCCCATCGAAAAGTTTCCTCTCGCGAGTGACGAAACAATGACAGAAATAGGGACGTTCTATCATTTGTCGTTTGTTATAACTACTTTCCAGTTATTTTACGGATGCGCGGTGGATACATACTTATACATAATTTATGAGATGAAGATTGATCAGGAAGTCGTCTAAATTAGCAATGATTCTCCGTCCATGATTTAGCCTTCAATTAGCGAGAATAGTTCCCACGAAACATGAAATGGGAAGCGCGGGATGGAGCATAATCAAAATGTGGGACGGTTCTCCGCTGGTGATTTCGCCTTCAATCAGCGAGAATACTTGTCATCAACACATATGAAATGCGATGCGGCATTTCCTCGCCAAATTGAACATAAATACAAGATTTGTCGACCGATTCAAGGATTTACAAATCATGAGTCGATCGACCAACGCGTGAATCGATCTACAAAAGCCGTGGGTCGATCGATAAACCCGTGACTCGATCGACAAACCCGTTAATCAATCGAATCTTGTCGATCGAATCGGAGTCGATTGATTCGCGTCGATCGATTCACGTTTTCATTTTTCGATTGATTCATGTCGAACGAATCGACACGGGTTTTTTTAAATTAACTGTCAATCGAATCGGTATCGATTGATGCACGTCGATCGATTTACGTCCTTGTTTTTCGATCGAATCAATACCCTCTCCAGATTGAATCGAGCCGGGCCGGTTCCAGTGTGCGGTGGCATCCGTCAAGAGTCGTACGGCTAACGGACTTCAGCAGCACTCCGTCAGCCGCACGGCTGACGGGCCGGATAAGGCCGGATTGATGCGTTTACTGCTTTGATTTGCTTTCCTATTACTTATTCCGGCGATTCATTTCATTCTAGTAGTGCTCCTGGCTATTAAGTGCGGGTTTTAATCGTTCTTCGAGGGTTGTGTGAACCTACGACCAATTTTGCATTCGGCAAGGGTGAAGGAAACTGGCTTTTCTAAGATGTCGTTCGCGAACGTATTCTTCCTGTCTCTCATCTCATCGGCTGAAATATTTCGTTTTCGCGTTGTGCAAGAGAACTTCTCGCGAATATTCGTTCATTTACGTGGCATGATTCAACTTCGATGAAGACTTCTCGAAAATGGAGATATCATAGATTCGGGAGTAACGAATAGGTATGGCGTGAACGCATCTTTCCCTCATTGGTTAAAATGGTTTTGATTTTGTTTTCGTACTTTCGGGCCTTCTCCCGATTATCCGATGAATGTTTTCGTGGACTTCGTTTCGCATTCGATAATTTAGTGATTCTTCATTCAAAAGAACCGGCAAGATTTACGTATCTTCTTTCTTGCGATCACTTGATCAATTTCGGACCCTGCTGTGATTTGATCTGTATTTGGCTGAAATGACGAGAATTTGCCTGGTGTTCCTTTCGAGTTGGATCGTACGTGGATTTTTGAATCTCCAAGGTTCTGCGTGTCCTTGCTCAAATCTCAGACATTTCTACTCGTCTCACATTTTTATTTCATCGGTTTCGGTACGCTTGTAATTCGAGGGTTTTATGTGAATTTTGCGTGGTGGTTCCGAGGATTCCTTTCCATGATTAGGGACAATGGGGTAGTTGCATGCAGCTGGGATTTTAGACTTGACGACTGTTTCCAGCAGAACTTTTCGCGAAAAAACCGTGATTGGTGATTTTTCGGCGAATTAAAGAGATGATGAAAGTATCCTTTTGCTGTATCACCCTCGATACACATCATTTTAGGTAGTTTGGAGAAAGCACTGAAAAAAATAATATGTTGTTTTAGTACATAGGATGCCAAAAATGCAACTGGCTTAAAATTAAGTGCACATTCTGGCTTTTTTACATTTCTTAGAGTTTCTTCGATGATCTCCTCCCTATTTTTGACATGCTTAAATTCCATCTCAAGGGCATTTACCAAGTCTGAGAAATAGTTATTAAAAGCATTAGAAATTTCCTCAGAAAATTAAGCGACTTCTCAAAGAAGCGTCTAATAAAGAAGAGTACGTTCTAAAATTTTTAGGTAGTGAAACCTGGAAGGTAAATCCCTCTAACGACGAAACTTTCAGAAAAATCTCTGAAAAACTAAACGAAAGAAAAGTACAATGGTATTCTCACTCCAATAAAAACACTCGGAACATCAAAGTTGCTCCTTCAGCTCCGTCATGACCAGACAGCTTGTCTGGTATGGTCATGTCAATAGAATGATGGACGAAAGGCTGCCAAAGAAGTTGCTTGATTGGGTTCCTCCTGGAAGGAGACGAAGGGGACGCCCAGTGAAAGGGTGGCGACAGGGGATTTTAGAAGAAATGAGGGTTTGTCAACTCCCTGAAGGGCTTTGGGAGGATAGGGGACTTTGGCGGCTAGGGGTCGCAGAGCGCCAAAGAGCGCTATAAAAGCGACTTTATACATACATGCATCAAAGTTGTATGCAAAGGTCTCCCCCCCCTCCATACCTGAAGATGAAATTGTCTCGGATCTCCTTTCAAAAAATTTCAAAATTAAATCAGCCGTTTGCATAAGAAAAAGAGTAGAGAAACAACAGAAAAAAAATGAAAAAACAATTATGCCTATGGATACTGATCCTCAATCTGCTACCCCCCTTCAAACTACCTTTTTGGTAACAACATCTGAAAATCAAACCGCAAATGCTAAACCTAACAAGGAATTCGAACTCATAAAAATACCAGTTCATCAACTTGATTATAACCATTCAGGATCAATAGAAAACATCTATAAGATCAAAGCATTTGCTCATGCTATTGTTCAAATACAGCCAATGAAGATAGATCATAAGATAGTTCCACAGTGCCGAAGATGTCAGTGTTTTTCGCATACTCACAACTTTTGCAGAAAAAATCCACGGTGTGTCAAATGCGCAGGCAAACATTTATCTCCTGAGTGTCCTTTTAAAGGTCGGATCTTAAATCCAAAATGCGTAAATTGTGGCGCGATTCGTCATCCCGCGAGTTATCGCAGATGTCCCTTCGCGAAAGAATTTCAAGTTGCACGAAAAAAGCAACTCCAAGCTAAGAAAAACTTCCCTGATCAAAAAAGTTTTCCGAAACTAGGGGAAAATATAACAACTCATGCTCCTCCAAAGAAATTAGATAGGACTTTTGCTCAAGCATTATCAGGAAATACAGCTAATCCGGCAACACAGGGCGCAGGAGACAGTTCCGCCGCTCTGATCGGTGTCTTTTTCAAACAATAGAAACTTTGAATGTTCAGCTCAGAGTTCTCACCGAAAAAGTGAGTAAACTTGAAGCTAGCTAGAAACGATAAAAAAAGAAATGAACGACTTTTTTTAAATTGAACTGTGATTCATTGACTAATCCGAATTTCTTAATGTCTCAACAGGAAAATTATACAGAAATCAATTTCGATGATGTTAAAGAGCTACGAGCAAAGACTAATTGCAAGTCATTAAACATTATGGCATGGAATTGCGGCGGACTGATCCGGGCGAAGGCCGAAGAATTCAATGTCACGCTAAGGGATTTCAATGTGGACATAGCCCTATTATCGGAAACCTGGTTCACCAGGACCGATTATAAAAGGTATTTTGCTGGATATAAAATGTTTAACTCATTTCATCCAGCAAATAAGCACAGAGGTGGGTCTTCCATTTTAATTAAAGAAAACATTACTCACAATCTTATTAAGTTGATGCAACAAATGCAAATGCAAATGACAAATGCTTTTCAAGTTGTACCTAATCGTAAACATGCAAACTGAAATAGACTCTTTCAACATAGCCTGAATATACACTCCACCCCGTAACATCCTCTCAACTAAGGATTACACTGAGTTTTTGGAGGAATTAGGCCCAAAGTATCTGATCGGTGGGGATTGGGACGCTAAAAATGCTCGATGGGGATCCAGGATAGATAACCCTGAAGGCTTATCACTTCTAGAAGCAGTTAATTTGGTTAGCGGGAATTGTATATCCTTCGAAAAACCGACAAATTTTTCCACTAATCCAAGCCACCAGCCTGATCTAATAGTTTTTTTTGTTTTTAAAAACATAAATATTATTGACCACGTCTCATGTGATACCTATGGAAAAAGGTCATGCAAAAATCTTTCTGGGGATTTTTACTACTCCAATCCTTGATAATCGTCCCCCTTCAATTTGCTCTAAAAGAAGAGATTGGAAAAATTTCAGGTTAGATCTAGAAAATTTAATTGACAACAGCGTTCCAGTCCTCACTCCGGAAGATAGTGACAGGGAGTCGGAGCTGCTGGTGGAAAATATCACTCCTGTGCAGCAGCCATTACACCTGTAGCTGTAAATAACATAAAACCTTACGCTATCCTAAAGGAACTACTTAAGCTTATTAGTTTAAAAAGAAAAACCAAAAGAAAAGCAAAGAGCTTGATGCAAAAACGGCTTTTTTCGCCCCCCCCTCTAGAAGTTCTTCAGACTTTGTCTATTGATTACTCATACTTGAGCGCTTCTTTTCCCAAATTTTCAGACCCCCAAAAAATTTTGGAGGGGAGCTAGGGGGGGTGGAAGTCAAAACCTGTGAACCTCGATATCTCTTGAACAAAGACAGATATCGAGGTCCGGTTTGGACGAAAAATCGTCTAAAATTGTATACTTTTAGATTCTAAAGGTCAAAATCCCGATATCACATTTTTAAGTCAACATATGTGCTTTTTTCCAGTTTTTAGGTCTAGAAAATTTCTTTAAAATGAAAAATTTACAAAGATCTCAATTTTTTATTTGAACCAAAACCAGTTTTTTAAATTGTTCGTCTTATTCCGCATCCAACGAGTGGTCCATTAAGCTGGAGAACCAAACGGTTCCGGAGTTATGATCGATTGAAGTTTCCGCTCAACGCGCGCCGACCGATTTTCGCGCGCAAAAAAGTCGGATTTGACTGTTATTAGATCAGATTGAATGTTCAAACTGAGCAAAATGCTTTATTAGGAACTCTTGAGGGTCGCTGAGTTCAGAAATTACCGATACTTCCAATTAATTTACGTTTTTAAAATTACAGCTCCGCAGCGCTATTTTAGAGGCCCACTGAGCGCCGACCGGCCGCTCAGTGGTCCTGTCCGAAGCTGCAATTTTAAAAACGTAAATTAATTGGAAGTATCGGTAATTTCTGAACTCAGCGACCCTCAAGAGTTCCTAATAAAGCATTTTGCTCAGTTTGAACATTCAATCTGATCTAATAACAGTCAAATCCGACTTTTTTGCGCGCGAAAATCGGTCGGCGCGCGTTGAGCGGAAACTTCAATCGATCATAACTCCGGAACCGTTTGGTTCTCCAGCTTAATGGACCACTCGTTGAATGCGGAATAAGACGAACAATTTAAAAAACTGGTTTTGGTTCAAATAAAAAATTGAGATCTTTGTAAATTTTTCATTTTAAAGAAATTTTCTAGACCTAAAAACTGGAAAAAAGCACATATGTTGACTTAAAAATGTGATATCGGGATTTTGACCTTTAGAATCTAAAAGTATACAATTTTAGACGATTTTTCGTCCAAACCGGACCTCAATATCTTTCTTTGTTCAAGAGATATCGAGGTTCACAGGTTTTGACTTCCACCCCCCCTAGCTCCCCCCCAAAATTTTTTGGAGGTCTGAAAATTTGAGAAAAGAAGCGCTCAAGTATGAGTAATCAATAGACAAAGTCTGAAGAACTTTCAGAGGGGGGGCGAAAAAAGCCTTTTTTGCATCAAGCTCTTTCACCCATTTTCCTGAAGACAATTCAAAATTTAACAGATTAAACGCAATAGTAAAGAAAAGAACACAAGAATTTTTAAATTACAAATTTGAAAAATGTATTAACTCCTTGTCTCCGTCAGCAGATAAAAACTACTCTTTATGGGCAGCCACAAAATATTTAAAAAGGCCAAAACAGTTAAAATTCCCAATCAGCAAACCTGACAATACATGGGCCAATACAGATGCTGAAAAAGCAGAGGTTTTAGCTGATCACTTTGAAGCCGCTTTTCAACCGCACAAAGACCTGGAAACACTATCTGACTCCGATGTTTCCACCGGCAGTTCCGACTCAGATTTGCAGAATGAAGGGGAAGTGTCCACATTGAAACCCCGAAAAATAAAAAAAAAATCTCACCAGTAAAAATAAACGAGATGTTGGAGTTTTTTAGCCAACGTGCGTAAAAAATTCAGCTTAAAGCTGAAATCTCATTAGAGAGGAGGCTGCACTGCACTGAGGATTAGCCCAACAGGCCGAAACGCGTCTGTAGTTGCCTTCCGGAATGGACGTAACTAGTGTTGCTCGAAACAGCATATCTCTTTGAGGGAAAATTGTGCTTGTGTGTGAGCTTTCTCCCTCTCTAATGAGATTTCAGCTTTAAGCTGAATTGTTTACGCACGTTGGCTAAAAAACTCCAACATCTCGTTTTACGAAGTGCGTTCACCGCAATTGATTGGTGTAAAACCGCCTTGCCAGGCATATGATGCGGTGCTGTTTGGACAATCGCTCACTAGATGGCGCAAGTTTACTTGCCGCCGCGTCCGCTTGCCCAATTCTCGGGCTGGTTTTCACGACCTCTCTAGCTTGGTAGCAGACAATTAAGGAGACTGGACTGCACTGAGGATTGGCCCAACAAGGTCGAAACGCATCTGTAATTAATTGCCCTCACGATTAGATGTACCTAGTGTTGATCGAAACAGCATATCTCTTTAAGGGGAAATTGTGCTTGTGTGTGAGCTTTCTCCCTCTCTAATGAAATTTCAGCTTTAAGCTGAATTTTTTACGCACGTTGGCTAAAAAACTCCAACATCTCGTTTTACGAAGTGCGTTCACCGCAATTGATTGGAGTATAAATGCACACCATACCTCCATCAGAAATCATTAAAGAGATAAAAGGTGAAATTAAGGCAAAAAAAGTACCTTTTGAAGAATTTGTCTAACAGGGCAATAATTAAATTGGTCTCAATCTTTAATGCTGTCATTAGATGCAAATATATTCCTTCTCAATGGAAGATAGCGGAAATCTTCGTCCTCTTAAAACCAAACAAACCTCCTACAGAGGCTGCATCTTACAGGCCAATTTCGTTGTTGCCTGTTATCGGCAAACTCTTTGAAAAAGTGTACATTAAGAGATTGAACGAGATAGTTGGCAAGCAAAATCTAATAATCGATGCCCAATTTGGTTTCCGAGCGAAACATTCTACAATTGATCAACTTCATAGAATAACTAAATTTATAGAGGACTCCCTGAAAAAGGGAGAATACTGTGTGGGGGTTTTTCTTGATGTAGCGCAGGCATTTGATCGTGTCTGGCACGAGCGCCTCATCGGAAAACTCTCCAAAATGCTCCCATGCAATCATTGGCGGATCCAGCAATCTGGCAACACCGGATTTCCTCCATTTAAACCTATGGAAATGTATCGATTCTTGGAGGAGCCAAGTGCTCCAACAAGAATCGATTATTTAGCATAGGTTTAAATGGTGGAAATTCGAATTGCCAAATAGCTGGATCCGCCTCTGCATGCAATCATGTTGAACTCCTGTCTTCCTTTTTATCAGGTAGACAATTTAGAGTGCGATATGAAAATACCACCTCAAGTTTCAGACCAATAAGGGCAGGAGTTCCGCAGGGTTCCTGTCTTTCCCCCCTTCTCTATTCCCTTTTCACCACAGACATCCCGCAGTCTGGGAGAGGGGAACATATGTACCAAAAACAGCTCCTAGAGCGCGCGCACACGGTTGTATTTTGCTCTTGCGAAAATCGCAAAATGAGATTGCTAACCTAACAATAATTTCGCAAATTCAGCAATTTTAACCAATTTGCTAATTCAGCAAAATTAAACTGCAGAAATAGCTTTTTGAATTGTTAGAATCGCAAAAATTTCGCTACATTCGCAATATATCTCGTGAAAACAGCAATTTATGAGGTGGTGAAAATCGCAATATTGAGATTGCTAAAATAGCGATTGATTTTCGTAAGTTTCGCAAAATAATTAGTAGACAGAGCAAAACAGTACGCTAATTTGGCAAACATTTTGCAAATCTAGCCCAAGTTTTTAGCCATAATAGCATAAACTAGAAATGTTAATTTCGCAAAATTATAGTTTGCTATTTTCGCACAATAAAATTACTATTTTTGCAAATTGTTTTGTCATTCTCGCCACGAGGGTGGGCATTTTAGCAAAAAAAGCGGATTGTAGAAATCGCAAACCATTTTTTGCCATTTCAGCAAATATTTTTTTCCCGTGTATCTACCCGCACGACCCTTTCTTATATTCAGTTATAAATGTACATAGCTGTTGGTGTGCGTAAAACAAACCGGGCATGCTGAAGAATTTCTAAAATATATTTAAAATAAAAAGTTTTAAATATTTTATTAATGATTTTAAAATTATACTTTGTAGTATTTTTACAACTAAAAATGTAAATATTTAGCAATTGCTTTAAAATTATTTTTCAAAAAAAAAAAATTCATTCAAATATTGCAAAAATATTTTCAAAATAATTAATTTTAATATTTTAAAAATTTGATTTAAAAGATCTTGTAAACATATTTTTACGGTATTTAAGTGGAACTATTTTCTTGAAAATATTTTCCAAACAACGGCAGTATTTTTAAAATATTTTAGAAATATTTTTTTCTAACTGGGAGAGCACACAACCAAACGGCGTAAGAGAAGCAGCTAGACCTGGTTTTAGGTTTAGACGAGCCCGTAGTTTCAAGTTGTATACTTTGCAATCTTCATCCCCTTCAGCGGTGGTAAAGAGCGAATGATAAGTTCCATAGTTGCCATATAATTGGTTGATCAAATTATTGGTAATTAATCGTCTTAGTAACTCTTCACTCATCCGACATCGTCATCATTTAGTATCCACCCCCTTTTCACCTGATTCGTCAGTTTACTTCACTTTCTCTTATCACTTACTCTGACAGTTGTCAGGAATGGTATTTCCAATTTGACGTACTTTCATTCCGCGGTAAGTACCACGCAAGCACTGTAGCGTAATTTTCCGGTATTACCAATCGTCAAATTATTCGATGGGTGATTTTATGCAATATTCCGGTGCTGTAATTTCCCACGGTATTACGCTTCTCCACCCAAAATCTGCGATGGGTCATTTCTGGCACAATAAAATCCTCTAGGAGGAAAAAAAGCATATCAAACCGACGAGCTACTTGGCTTCAGCTTCAACCATTAAGAGCGAAAGGAACAATGATTAGAAACGCGATAAACTTTAGAAACTGAAGTGAAAAGGAATTAAGACGATACTGATTGAAAGACAAAAAACCATTTTAAGTCACAAAAGATGATTTTAAATTGAAAATTTGTCAAATTTCAGATCGAGAACTGCTGGTGGCTATTATCAACTGATGACCCGGTGTCAGTAAACAATCGGAGGGTGCCATTTTTCAAGTTGAAAAAAAATGTCCAAGTAAAGCTGTCTCGTCTGTTTGAGAAAAAAGTGTCATGTGTTACCCATCAATCTCTTCAGGAAAATCTGGAAAATCGATTTCTGAAATCTGCGACGTAAGTATTTTTCCTTGTTTTCGAGATATTTTCGATGGAAAATGAACCCCGTGTTATTTTCCATAAGGGCTCCAGAAAGTGGGCACCAGGCAAATCAGCCAATCAGAGACGACTCGTCTAAAAGTGGGGGGGGGGTGCCACTCGCTCCACAATTCACGTCCGGACTCATTGTTTTCTCTTAGGTTGAATGTATTACTGAAACTTTTATTTCCTTTCTTTCCAAATTGAAAATGTAATGGGAAAAGTAACGCTAGACCCAAAATATGTGTACATCCTCGGTCCAGTTTTAATTAAAGTACTGTGGGAGGAATTCGTTACTTTGAAAAATTGTTCTATCCCCCTGAAACGATTGAATGAGCCTCTAAGTCTCCGGAAAAAAATCTTGGATTCATCGGAGACAAATAACAGCTCACCCGCGGATAAAAATGGAACGGTTGCAATGGCATGGTCAGATCGTGTTTATTAAATTATTTGCTTCTATGCTTACAAGTAAAACATTGCTAGGATATCAAGAGACATGGAAAATATATTTTGAAACTCATCAGGTTTTGTATCTTCATAAGCTCTTTGTATGCGTAAAAGCTCATATTTACACTTTTCATAGAGAGAATCAACGTCTTGTTCAAGAATCATCAGATTAGTGTTGTGTGTTGCTTTTGACTTGCGAGTAGTTATTCTGTATTCGCAAATTGACACAAGACGAATTAGTCTCATTCGCCCATCATCAAGACCCGACTCAAATTCACGACGTAAGACATTGCAAATTTGGGTTTTATTCATCCGTTTTTCTAAAGTAACGGGAAAAGAAGGGGGAGATACTGGAATCACCTCCATTTCCATAGCTGAAGCAGGAATCGGTATAAGTTCTTCCTTAACACTAGTTTCTAGTAGATTATCCATGCTAAGACAGATGACACAACACAACTTTCACGAACACGCGATGAATAAAACCGTACGCGTAGTCGTTAGTCTCCTCCTTGATGAGAACGGAGTAAAATATAAAAATGTTTATCTGTACTCGAAAACTCCATATCAACCAAAATATCGATTCGTGAAATCTATTATAAATCAGGTAGACGACATTGAATTCTACGTATTCTCAGACAATGCATACATCGTACCACTTGCAGGACCAAAAAGAAATTCAATTTTTATTTTTGATGATTTGGCACGTGATAAACAAGATGTAATGCGTGATTACTTTAGTATGGGTCGTCGCAATTTCATTGATAGCTTTTACCTCACATCATCCTCTCATTGATAGCTTTTTTATTATTTGTACAGAAAACAATTTTATACAATAGATACACTTAGAGACATTTTTTAAATGTCTTTATAAGCTTGTTTTAACTATAAGTATGTAACTTAATAATATATACATTTTAACTTAACTAGATTAGATAACTTATGCATTTTAACGTAGCTGATGTTAGATAACTAATTACACCCTTTAAGTAACAAGGATATAACAAGTACATAATTAATTTCAAATTAAAAATGTCTTTTTGCTTAATTTTGTTTTTTGTCTTTTGTTATATTGCGAAGACTGTGATCAACCGTCACCGGTCGAAGATCGAGGAACCCCTGATCCGTCCGAAGATACGGGGAATCGCACTTGCTTTAAGGGAAGAATTTAGAAAAGCTCTGAATTCCAAGCTCATAGGGCTTACGTCTTTTCAACCTGCGACTGCACCGCGACTGCACTGCGTTCAGCGCAATGCGCGAAGTATTCCTTAAGTCTTGCAGGCGCTAATATAAGTTTAATTCCGCGCGCTGACTGCACTGTGTTTGGCGCGATTATTTGAACTCGCGTAAGAATAATCGCGGCATCGAATAAAAGAGCTAAAAAGGCCTATGCTGTGTTTTGACGCCGTATGATCATTCCAACGTCGCCTCGTTTCTTCCGATGAAATATTTTTCCCGAGAACAGTTAGGAAAGTTGTATAAACTCACAACCATTATTCAATCTTTTCACTTCATTTATCATCAGAAGGCAAGACATTGATGACTTTTCCATCAACTGAACTAAACTAGCGTTAACATAAGAATGCGTTATTTTCCAAATGTTTCCAGTTTTGCAAAACTTCTACCTTAAATTAACTTCATTTTAAATTTACGGAATCCTTTGGCAGATGTAAAGGTTTAAATTCGCGCAATCCTCATATATTTTTTTAGACCTTTCGCGCAATCCTGAATTACCGATTGACGTGCCTTCATTTTAGCCTAGACGTATCACGGACATCAATTAAGCGCAAAGAGTTGCGTCGTCTTGTTTTTATCAATTAAACATCAAAGGATCACAAAATTTATTCATAGGACGTCAAATACCTGGATTATCAAACTCATAATGTAGTTGCATATTCTTCCGTTGATAAATTCGTCGCGTACCTAACATAAGGGCGTAGCTACACTCTGCATTGAACCCTGTATTTTATACATGTCAACACTTTTCCGGGTTCGTTTCAATGTGTAGTTACGCCCTTATGTCAGCCAAGCGATGAATTAGTTTAGACCAATTAGTTAGATGGATATAGGTACGTTGAATAAGCCTTCTTTTATCACCAAAATTCTGAAACTCTTCACCTTTCTTAATTTAAAAATCTAAATTTTCGTATATACGCCCATTTTCAAAATTCTCTGTAAAGACGTTCATAGTTGGTTAGTTAGTATAATTTTAAGACATTCAGCGTCTCAGGCTATTAACGTCTTTACAGATAATTTTGAAAATGGAAGTATGTACGCAAATTTAGATTTTTAAATTAAGAGAGGTGAAAAGTTTTAGAATTTTGGTAGTAATATTGGGTTCATCGCATGTAAGTGGGTTTGTATTTCTGTTGATTGTAGGGTAGTGGATCTGTGATTGGAGATATCGGAGGGCAGAACAGTCCATAAGTATGTGTTTGATCCTGTGACGCTGAATGTCTTAAAATATACTAACTAACTATTCATCGCACAAGAAGAGAATTTGTGAGGCATTGCCATAGAAACGGCAATAATTCGAGGATTTTTTGCACAAGACGACAATATATCTACTCTACTACAGTCTGCGTCAAATCTTCGAAACTAAATGAATTTGCAAAATATTTAGCTCGGTGATAAGAAGAGCAGCGTCGCGCTTTAAGTTTGTAGAACAAGTTTAGAGTAGACAACTAAATAAATAGCCAGGATGCGGAAAAGGTTGGCGGCGGCGTGATATTATCGCTGTAAACCCGAATCTAACGACACCATTAAAAATTCTGCAAACAGTTTAAACCGAAGATCTCACAAGCCGCAAACTGCTTTGATTATTAACCCGCGGCAAAAAAGAAAGTTCGGGAACTTATCGAAAAGTTGAATTAATTTCGTCGTCTAGAACTTCGCAACTAATCCAAGTTTGACTCCGCACGCTGCGGTTTTTTCATAATTAACGTCTTGAGAAATAGACTGCAGCCGGGGCTAGGGTCCCGAAAAGTTTTCTATTTCCACAATGCAGTTAGATCCCCCTGCTTTCGCGAGGGACGCTGAACTTTGACAGCTTCGGCAGTCTGTTCAAGCGCCTAAATATAGCGTAAACTTTAGACCGGGTGGTGACGGTACTTGTCACTTCATCAAAAATATTTTCGACGGTCACAACTATGTTTTTATCGAAATATTGCCTTTGTAAGAGTATCTAGAATAAGCCGGAAATCAAGGGCATGTTACACAAAATGTTTCTCATAGTTTGAGTAAATCCGGGGGCTCAAGAGAAACTTTTGATGGAAGGATTTGCCTTTTCTTTGCTTCGCATTAATCGAGAAAAATGAGAGGGAAAAAAAACCGGAAAAACGCGATGATTTTCAAAATGTACAAGGTTGCTTTTAACGCATAATTTTAATGTTTTTGCGGAGTGAGTAAATCTCCCAAGAGTGCGGAAATTTTGAGGCTGACTGAGATTGATCTTTGGAGGTACTTTCTCCCTCCCCCCACCTCTCCTGCATGACATCAGCCCATGAAGCGTCATTTCATAGAACCAATTCTAAGGGCGATTTTGATTGAAAGCTTTCTGGACTTCATTTTGCATTCAGGAACTAATTTTTCTGGCTCACCCATAAAAGTACTAATCTGCACGGAGGAACTAATAGTCCATAGGTTGTTCGTAAAATAGTAGTTCCTTATTGACACATGTAGTTCAATTCTACATGCATGAATGATGAGCTTTAAAATACCACTGTAAAGGCGACTATGTGCGTGTCATACATTTCAATGTGTTGATCACAATGTGTTACTGTATGTGAAACTTGACGAGAAGATCTCTTTTCATAGGCGGATCCAGCCACATCGAATTAGGGGGAGGGGAGGGGGCGTAAGGGAGGCCCAGGGCTCCCCACAAATAATTTTCGAATTTTGAAGCATCTAATATGTAGTTTGAGTCAATTTTACCAAGAATAATTACCGAACGTAAGCGCTTTCCTTTCTTCTTTCCTAAGTTCCTTCCTTCTCTTTTTCATCCGCCATTATTTTGGGCGAACGGGGGGGGGAGGGCCGTGCGCCCCCCGCGGCCCCCCTGGATCCGCCACTGCCTCTTTCAGCCGAGGGGTGCGAGGGGAAGGGGAGGGTGTGTGATACTAATCTGCTGTCGCGTGTTTTTATTTTAACGCCTTGTAGCGAGTGCTCTCGCGGTGGATGAAGGAGGTGCGAGCTGCGAGGGAAGTTCGGGAACGTGCCGTACTTTTATTAGGGAGCATCGGCGATAAAAAAAGCAATCCTCGGAGGGAGATAAATCAAACGGAGTATCCATATTGGATCGTCGACGGAGTGCTTTGCGCTGAGTAAACTGATACGCAGTATATCACCTCGAGAGCGGTTGTCAGACCGGAAAAGGCTCCCGACAGTGGTGACATCAATCAATGGGGATTAAAGGGGCGTCGGGAGGAGAGCCGGCAACCCCGGCGGGGGCAGGCATGGAAATGAACTTCATCGGCGAGCAATAACTTTTATGCAAGATGTGCAGGTAGTGAAGACGCTCTGATTCCGTGTAATCTATGAGAAACGGAAATAACCTCTCGCTGCGGTGGATGCACGGTGACCAACATTTGAAAATAGCCCGTCGCCAAGGCCCCCGCCCCGCAGAACGGGGATCCGGCAGGAAAAACGGGATAAGTTTCGGGAAGTTTGAAAATGGATGGATCTTAAAGTGGTTTCGGGTAACTTGATATCGAGTATGAGTTATGGCCGTTTTAATTAAGGGCGACGGATTAAAAGCGCTGAGGCGTTCCTCGCGGAAAAAAGAGAGCACCGAGATAGTGCGGCAAGTGTTGTACATACACTGCCGTGCTAGGAAAGGACGTCGTATGAACATTCGAGAGTTGACGAAAATTGATTTGGTAAAACATGTACTTTTGACGACATTCGTGTATGATTTTTTTTTGGATTTTGCAGTTATTTTAGATTAAAATACGTACACAATTGTCTGAACATGAATTTTCCCAGTTTAATCTGTTTTTATCGCAGGAAACTTGGCAACGGCTGAGGGTTCGTACGGTGTTCTTCCTTAGCACGGCTGTACAGGGACCTGGTGTCACGGCCTGACAAAGAAAAGTAACAAATTTTCGAAATTGAGTTTCCCTCAAAATTCGTCTAATCACTTTCAGCTAAATAAAAGCTAAACGAGCTAAACTCGTCTTATTTCTGTAAAAACAAGACATATGAGAAAGCCGTAAGTGCGCAAAAAATGACGTCGTTTTAGGTAAAACAGCCGAGAAGCATTATTTCTCCAGAGTGCTAATGGAAAAATGCTTCCAAGTAAAATGCCGTCCTTTTCTGCCGATTTCTAACCTGGAAATGCGTTTTTTTTTTTTTTTTTTTAGTCCAAAACGCAACCAGGAAAGCATGCAGAGGATAGCACATACGACTGTCTTGCCTAAAACTAGCCTAACGTGAAAATAAAAGAAACCTGTTTTATGGAGTTGAAAGAAAATTCGTCGATTTTTAATCGTCCAGACAATTTCCGAGAGTCTTTTGGGTGATGGGTGGCAATTACACAGAGAGTGGAGGCTTCTTTCAGTATTTACCGCTCAGACGCTGAAGAACCCATTTTCTCAAAACTTCATTTTTGCACTTTTAGCTCTCTTTGCTATCACGGCAGAATGAAGCCTGGTGCCTGCTGCTTGAAAAAAGTTGTAATTCACTTTAAATTAAAAATTTTAAAAATTTTAAAATTTGAAATTCTAAAATCACTTTAAAGAAAAATGCTTAAAAAAAGAAAATGGCGGAGGAAATTTTGAAATGTCACATGGCGCTTGTGATACTTTGGCCGGAAGGTGACAAAAGTCATGAGCCCCACTGATTCTCTTGCCGTTCCTATTTTACATGAAAAATTCAGAAGTCCCGTTCCTCAGCTACGTAAAGGTCTACACATAAAAGGGTCTTGCCAAATGTTGATGCGGATATGTAGAGCGAAAATAAAATAGCGTTTGATTTCGATTGAAGTTGAAGCCGATTGAATTACCTGGCGCGGAGCCAAGCAATTAAACACATACACCCAGGAGCTTGAGCATGGAGAAGGAAATGGGGCTTTGCCGGGAAACCGCAAACTCCTGATGTAGCAATGATCACAATCGTGATTGTTTTATGGAACCCTCAACCCCGCGGAAAAATCATTATCTGCCGAGAGAACAATTCTTCATGCTGTCGAAAAATGAATTCCCACGAGTTTTATCCATTCTCCTCTCAGTTTTTAATCTGACTTTCAGCCATCTAACAACTGCTCTCGAGCACGTACGGCAATGCAGCATTGAATACAATATATAGGATGTTCTTCAAGTCTAGTTGTGTCCCTGTATTTTCTGGGAACTAAATAATAGAATTTGAAAAGTTTTCAATGAGGAATACATCCTGGAAATTTTTTTAGGGAAGCTAACTTAGCTTTTTATAAGAGCAAAACTTAAGTTTTAAAAAATGTACATTTTTGAGTCTTAGCGGAAAAGGGTGCTAAGCCATTCTCGCTATTCTCATACATAAATTATCAACAATCATTGATCATATTCATAGAAATCGTTATGATGATTCCGAATTGATGAATCGGGTATATATTTCATGCTATGCAAGACAGCAATGTCTCTTGCAAGCTGACTGCATACGTAGCTATACAAGTAATGATTAAATTACAGCTAGTGGGAGCCAATCAAAAGAGAGTAAATTTACAAAATATCACTGCCGAAAATAGTGGCAATTTGTCCGAGCTTTCGGCTCAGTTACGTTTATAGATCATCGTAATAAAATACTTTCTCTTCCTTTTAGCAGAAGCTAAGTTAGCTATTTCCTCGGATTTTCATTAGTCATGTTTTAAGGGAAGATCTAATATGTTCAAACATGCTTGATTCAGTCGCCAAAATTTGGCGATCAATGGCGCCTGGCAAGAATAATCGACTCCATCTAATATCGATTTTTTGTTTAGATATTTTTTTTTGTAGGTATGTGTAGTTTTTTATTATTTTTTGGGGAGGGGAGGAAGGAGGGATTAAAATAATACCACTAGATGGTCAATTTGGTGGTTTTGAGTTAGTCCAACAGTATGATAGCTGAAGGCCAAAAAGCATGTAAGCCAACAAATTGAAACTCTTCCAGATCACGGTAATGATTCCACAAAAAAGAATGAACGAAAGTGTATTTCCCTCTACCTTCATTACAAGCAACCTGCACTGGCGAGCTAAAGAGCCTCCTACGCATGCGGAAGCGAATGCGTCGTGTGCATCAACCGCGCGTCCGAAATTCCGATAGCCAAATAAAGTAGCGTGTTGAAGCCGAGAGCTTACAGGCAAAAAACGACGAAAAAAAGCGACATTGGAGCTTGGATTCAAGTTCGGAGGTACTTATACGCGTCCCTTGAGCGATCTTTAAGTTCCACGCAATATGTTGAAATTGTGTTTATTTATCAACTCAGTATTGACAGTTAAAACGGGAGACTTGACAACGCTGTTGTAAACCATCGACATTGTTACATGCAAATTTACGAACTCGCACTATCAGCAGGTACCCCACTCTTTACTGCTATCGTGTGATGCACTTAAAGGACATGGAAACTTACATGTGATCGTGTAACTTAAAAGCGGAGATGAAAATCCGTGCTATCAAAGTGTCTACGGCATCTCTGGCTTCGGCGCTATTGAGCACAATGCATTTAGCCGATGGTTCAATAAGGAGATGACATTTTACACGCAGAAACATGGGTAAATAAAAACTTGCAAACATGTAACAAATCTCACTTCAGAGTCGGTGATTTTGTGATTCCTCTGATTTAATGTTTAACACCCTGTATATTATAACAGAGTGCAGAAGCTTTAAGCGTACGTTAACTTTCACAATTTTAGAAGTGAATCTAAAAGCTAAGATTCCATTTATTTTCTTTTTTTTTAGAATAGGTGGCATTTGGCTCATAAAAGCAAAGCTTTTTCTTTTACGCACCAACACACAGCTCTACATCGGTGAATGCACGAAGAAATAAAGAGGAAAGGTGAATTGGCAAACTTAAAAAGAGGTCTGATGGAAACACCCTCCTCCCTCCAGAGCGAAAGGAGGTCATCATAATTTTGTGAACATAGTCCCCAAGATCCGTCCCTAAATTACGTAACGCTCTAGGGGGGAGGGGGGTCGAGGAAAGCGTGACGTAATTTCGTTTTTACGTGCTATAAGATAGGAACCTACGTCACAAAAGCGTTACAAGGACGGAGGGCCGGGGGAGGGTCTAAAATGCCGAAAAAGTGCGTTACATAATTTAAGGACGGCCTCTTACGAATTGAGACATTATCCACCTTTGATTTACGAATTTATATAAATTGATTTGATTGTGAACATTCGCCAATTTTCCCTCTGTTTACTGAAAAATTCACACGCGGTAAATAGTTTATTTCATAGAGGACGAATAGCGAAAAAGAGCTGAACTAAAATGAAAAAAAGTTTTACTTGCGAGATCACACTGAAGTAACTAAGCCTTTGATCAGAGCTAGAAACTTTTTCTTTTTTTTTCTGGTGGTTTCATGGCTCCTGTCTAGCACAAAGCTAAAAACTTTTGTGGATGTGCAACTGTACGTTATCCTCTTCTGGGCTCCCTCGTCGTATCCTCCTTTTTCCCCGTCTCTCCTCCTCTCTCCCCCTCCTCTCCTCCTTTCATTTCTTTCTCATTTAATACAGCGCACAAGTTGTTCATGCACACCGCGACATTAGACGTCACATGTACTTGTTTTGACAAAGGTCGTGCGGTTATTATGAGGCATTGGTCAAACTAAACGTCAAAATTTGATGGCTAAACTACGAGAACACGTACCTCTTTTACCCGACTTTCCACTATGTTTACGCATTATTTATGTTACAGAGGAAACCTTACTGAAAATTCATTTTCCTCCGAGGACGAAATCGTCCTTACAATTTTCCACGGAAAAAACGATATAGTGCTAAGCACTAACTGTTTAGATCAAATGGAGCTAGCTAGTGCGGCATGCAGTAGCGCTGAGTCCGAGACCTTTAGGGTCCAGCCCTATAGACTGTAGGTCTCAGCAGTACTGCCATATCAGCTGGCTCTATTTGATCTAAACAGTTAGTGCTCAGCACTATATTGTTTTGTCCGTGTCATTTTCGGTGGAAGATTATTTTTTTACTCCGGAAAAGACATCATGTTGGTTTCAATTTCTGCATAGGATGGGAATGTTGGGAACGATACGATGCTAAAAACTAACACGGAACAAACAACTTAGTGCTATGAGCCCTAAATGTTTCGATCAAATGGAGCCAGCTATAATAAGGAGTAGTGCTGAGACCTTGCAGCCTATAGGGCTGAGCTCTAAATTTATAGGGCCCAGCTCTACTGCTTTATTAGATGGCACGCTCGATTTGATCCAAACCGTTAAGGCTCAGCACTAAGTCGTTTTTCCGGGAAAAAAAATAATTTACACGTAACGGTGATTTGCATCCTTTCCTGTAAAAGAAAGTAAACTATGCGCATAATTTTGGAACCATCAAATTAAAGTACGTGTTTGAGCCGTTGGGTTGGGTGGGAGCTGATTTTTTAGCACCATCTGGCGACATCGGTCCCTGACGGCGCGTGCGCGAGGATTACGGAGTTACAAACGCCAGATGCTGGATGCAGCGCCCGCCAATGTTTGAATTTGAAAGCTGATCTTACACTTGAACTTGAGGTTTGTGCGTTCAAGTGAACTTGGAAACTAAGATCGAGCTGCTCAGTGTGTCCAATCCTGCGCAGTCAAGTTTACTTATTTAATCTCCGGTTTTTATGTAATCGACAAGTTTCATGCGATGTATTTTACATTTTTTTCCCACGGGGAGTGAATGGACTTGCCGTGAATTTTAGAGATTAGGCCATGGAGCTTATGGGGCCGAAATTTAATAACTAAAATTATCCAGACCAGAATCATTCATTATTACACTTGTTATGACCCGTAGTTTGTAAAGCACAAATTTGACTTAGTTTATGCATACATGTTCTCATTTTTGCAGAAGGACGCTTATCTGGATCGCGTTGAGCAGAACGGAACCAAGCCACATGAGATATTAGGGGGCTAGGCCCCCTGGCCACTACGCGAATGGTCGAATCCTCGAATTTTGCGAATCAATCGAATAACCTCTGGGAGGACAGGCATGTGTGGCGTTTGGGTGTCGCAGAACGCCAGAGTGCGTTGTAGGAGCGACTTATATATAAACTAGGGGGCTATGCCCCCTGGCCGCTGCGCTGCCCAGCCCCCAAAGGGCGCTTCGCGCTCTCTTAGGCCCGCTTTAACAAAAGGACGACCCAAAAAAAATGAAAATTTTTTTATACCCGACTGTCATATGTCCAAACTCCTTATGACCGGGAGCGATTGGACCAATGAGAATCGTATGAGAAACATCGTCATTTACTTCATACTTCACGCCAAGACTGAAACGAAACGGAACGGATCGTTTTGTCGCTTTTGAATAGTCCGTAGCAAAGGAGCATACCTTCGATTCGATTACCTTAATAACAGACCAAGATTCAACATTTTCCGCTGAGTTCAATTTTCCACTAAATTTCAAATTTGGTCCCCCTACCTAAGCTCTCTGGTCTACTTTTATGTAAAAAAAAACTTGGGTCATATTTTCAAAATCTGAATATAGCGGGTTCATCTAGAGACAATTGCCTATCGATGGCCGCAAAAATCATGAAAATCCGCCCGGAAAAACGCTGGAACTACGCGTTGCCAAATGAGCAAATTTAGGAGGTCTCGGAGCTTACAGTATATAGATTGCTAAATTAAATTATGGGAAATTTTATTTTTACATGAAAAAGGTGGTGCGGATTTTTGTGCAAATTTCAGTGAATTTTCCAAACGGTACACAGCAAATTCCTCGAAATTTTTTAAGAAATCCGCACAAACGTTGTGTAACAGAAATGAAACCATGCCCAGTTAATGGGATCAATTCAAACATATTCGTTGACGACTGCTATATTGTAAGCGTGCTATCTTACAAAATCAATACTCAATGAACTATTAAAGTTCAAGATTCAATGGTTTCTGTAAATACTGGAAAACTTGATAAAACGCGCGTGGGCGCTAGAAGATTGGCATGGCACGATTTTAGCCGCGCACAACTCCAAGTTTGAGAAGACCGACTACGAGCTGCGAGCACTTCCGCCAGTCGCCACCTCAACGGAATGCCGTCGCTCTTGCTTCAAAACAGATGAGTAATACCTTGAGACCACGGCTCCAAAACAGGAGCCCACTCCCAACCTATCTCAACAGTATGCCATAATGAATTTTCGATGTTTTATGGGAGCTCAATGTCGAACCCATTGTTTTCTCATTTCGATATTTTCCAGCAATATTACGCAATAAAAACCCACTCATTGGAGCCGATAAAATATACGGATAAGGACCTCAATATGAAAAGCAACCCAGTTGAGGTTTGCACGGTGTTCAAGAACTACCAACTGTCATGCTCTATATACGCGCAAAGGGCGCAAAGGCTCCACATTTTCCGAAAGGCGGTCGCGGTCCCCTCCACATTGGCAGATTCAGCAAAATGGCAACATATTGTTTTACTCCTTTTAAACCTATGAAAATGTATCGATTTTGAAAAGGCAAGGTGCTTTAACAAGAATCGATTATTGATCACAGGTTTAGATGGAGGAACCCAGGTATTGCCAAATTGCTGGATCCCCTTCTGCCCCTCCAAAAGTGGATTTAGAGACCCCTGTTGGAAAGACGTCTGGGAAGCTTCCCCAGAAAATCTTGAATGGCACGCCCTCTTCAATTCGGATTATATGAGGTTTTTATTATTTTTTTTTTCAAAATTTTATAAGATTTGGCAAAAATTACTTCATCTCAAAAATTCCTCTCTACGCAATGTCCCGGTTGTAATTCCAAAGTTTTTTAAGCATCTGCATTAGAGGAAAATGGAAGTAATCTCAAGAAAATACGTAGGGGCCTGCGCCGGTCTGCGTATAAGAGAGACTCGTTCGATGTATCAATGAACCCCAGATTGGGCGATACTGTCACCGATCATTTCCGCTATCAGAGGAAGCGGCGCGGCGTAGTCGACACATAACCATAAATCAATGACTAATCTGCGAGGAAATCTATTTGGCCAACCGCGCTGTGCTCAGGGAGGACGGAGTCGTAATAGTTTATCAGTACAGAGGACTGTACTACGGTGCTACGGCAAAACGACGCATGAACGCTCAACTGTCGCTGAATTACCTGCATTAAAATACTCGTTTTTGAGAAAGCTTACAATTATTTTTCCTTGGAAATTCCGGATACTTCAGATCAAATTGCAAATACTACAATCGGACGAATTTATCGAAGAATGTTAAACAGTTTTCCAAAAAATGTGTATTTCATCGAGGGAAATTTGGCAACGTCCGAAGGATCATACGTGGTTTTTCCTCTACGCGATAGTGTAGTGAAGTTCAGCGGCAAATCGGGGTGGTACTGAAACATGGGCTGTTTCCATTAGTGAACGACTTCGGATTGGGTCGGAGGCAAGAGAGGATGGACGCTATGAGCGATACATCACAGAAAAGCTATATACGTCGATTTATACTCATTGGTAGCATTGAAAAAATTTACACCATTGATATAATTTGGATATAATTCGATGCAGTGGAGGATCTCTAAGGTGAAGTCACCAGCGACTATATCCGCACGATGATTCTATCAAATTGATTTCCGTAAGGGAGGAAATATCTTGCATTGACCAACACAAGCAATCTAAGAGAGGGAGGAAAAGATTCAGTTGTGTCTTCTGCACTAACGCTGGGAAAAAAATTTCCCCAATTTGAACGTAAACATCATCCTTTGATTAAATGTTTTTATCATCAATCATAGAGGCTTGAATAAGAAAACGGAGCTAACGTGAAAATGTAAAGTTTGACGTAATATACTGCGAGGCTGCGAACAGCGCAATATACAAGTTCTCGAATGAATATTACTGTCCAGGAGATGCTTTCTGGCCTATGACAAAAATGGAAGGCGAAATGGTAACACGAGGTTTAAAATATACCGTGGATCTGTCATCGAATCAGTTTGTGGACGAAGACGAACTGGTTTTGATTTGCACCGTAGAAAATTCTGATTGTTTACTTCAAGTCAGTATTCTTATTTATTTCAATTTAAGCGGTATGTTGTTGAAACGAGCAGACAGGAGTGCTGACATAAAACATCAAACTTGGGCTTGATATAAGCACAACCGAAAATGTTCTCTTTCCTCAGCGACGCGAATTGCGATGTCGCAGTCCCAGCTTCGTGAGGTAGATTTATGAACAGTTAATCTGACCTGCGTCGTATGACGTTGAAACAGGTGAGAGAAATGAATAATTTAGCGACGGTGTCTATTTATGTGAATCAAAATGTACTGCTCTCAGTAACTTTTCAGTACTTCAGTTAAAATCTCATCTCTCTACATTGTCAACAATTTTGGAGTGAAATTCTGTGCCGCAGAGTCTATATGGCACCCAAAAATCCCGAGCGATATGAATGTGAAGCGGAAGCTATTCTCTTTGCGGGGTGACTTTCACTATCACGGAGCGAAGTCTACTCTTTTTGCGCAGTGTCATACGCTAATCATTAACTTCATTTCATCAAAAACTTGGAGAGAGAAGGGGGGCAGGAGTGAGCTGACATGACCCCTAACATAATACGTACATAAGTAAAGAAATACCTAAATAAATGAATAGCTTGATGATGGCATATGACGCTGACTTGATGAAAGTTAATTTAATGAACGTTTATCTTAGTAACGTGAGTTAAATAAGTAAATTTGAAAATAGGTATATGCCATAAAATAAATGATAAAATTATTCAAAATCAAGTTTGGAGCGAGTCGATCAATTTTTCTAGTTTTTCATCGGGGTCTTCTGAAACGGCCTCCCTGCCCCTCCCAAATGACGCTACTGTTGTTCATTTTTTTTAGCTGCTAAATTCATATCGTTCGGGTTTTTTGGGTGGTATTGGTATATTGGTTTTTTGGTATAGACTCGGACACCGAATTTCACTCCTCGATTTTTAACAATGCACGCCCGACTTTTAAGTCAATTTTATTGGTGCAAAAAAATCAAAAATCGGATGCCATTACAGGAAAAAATTCTATCAGCAAAGGATTTCCTACGTAAATGAACTTGTTTTACGTAAATATACGTTTAGTTGTAGATAAATTGATAGATACACTATCTCAAGCGCGTAACTATGAAGTCAAGAGCGGCTTGCCTTGATATTCAAAGCCGCATGCTTGCCCTCTTATTCCCTGCAGTGTAATGTTAATTCGAGCAAGTGCCAGGTTCTCGGGGAGAAGGTGAAGCTTCATTGCTATTCCCGCCCTCAAAATCTTGTCTCTTCCTGCTAATTTCCTTTCGCGAAGTTTAACACGCTTCCTTTGTAGTTTAAGCGACAGTATTATCAGTGAGTCGTCCCACCGAAACTTTCTGGCTCGCCCGGTTTTCGCATCAAAGATTGCGATCAACAATCTCTGAGGAAAACTGGAGGGAAATACTGGCGTAAGTGAGCCGTGAGTGCAAAACAGAGGTTTTGAGAAAATGGGCTCAGAAGCATCTGACCGGAAAATTCTACTAAAAGAAAAAGCATTTACTTGTGACCCAAGTCGCGGCTGCTCAGTTAATTGCCGGCGAACACTGGACCGAGTCACACAAAGAGAAGTCGAACAAAATCTGGACACTTTGAAAGCAGTGGTGTGGCGTGCTTTGCGATTCATCGATTTTTCCCCATTCCAAGCTGTGGCAAATAATCATTTATTAAGGTGTTCGTTGCGAACACCCTGTTTATCGATACTTTTCCGTAGGTTTAAATGGCCGATCAACCGATATATCGCAAAGCACGCCCCACCACTGTTTGAAAGCTTATATGTTCGGAATAATGGAACAAAAAGTAAACGAGTGCTGCTGTGATAACTAAGAGAGCAGTAAGTGCAAAAATGAAGTTTTGAGAAAACGGGCTCAGAAGCGTCTGACCAGGAGATTTTATTGAGAGATGCCTCCGCTCTTTGTCAAATTGCCACTGATCATCCGAAAGACTCCTAGAAATCGTTTAAATGATTAAATTTTGACCGAATTTTTTTCCGAGTACATAAAAGGGGTATTTTTCATTTTCATGTTAAGCTAGTGTTTGGCAAGACTGCCATAACTGCTATCTTCTGCATGATTTCGTGGTTGCGTTTTGGACACAAAACAAACACATTTTCAGAGTAGAAATCGACAAAGGAGGGCGGCCTCTTACTTGAAAGCACTGTTTTCATTGGCTCTCTGGAGGAATAATGTCACTAACTGCTGTTTTCTCTAAAACTACGTCATTTTTTGTGCACTTACGACTTTCTCATATGCCTCATTTTCATTCAATTAAGATTTATTTGCCTGATTTGACCCTTTCAGTGATTTCATCTAGAAGAGATTAGACGAATTTTGAAGGAAACTCGATTTCGAAAATTTGGCAGTTTCTGCTCTCTTCGCTATCACGACAGAATAGTCTCTGCTCTCTTCGCTATCATAGCAGGATAGGAGGAGAGAAAATTCGGAGGAAGTGCATTTGCCACGTGGGACATTTGGCAGTTGTGACGGCCAAAGAACCGCAAAATTAGATTTTGCATCCAATTAATTTCGCTTACCGCATGAATCAAGTTGATCGTGAGAAAGAAAATTACGCTACGCTGAAACCCGCTTAAAATCTGAGGAGAGAGGAATTCGTAACATTAAAAGCGAGCGCTAGTTGAAGAGAAAGAGACAGTGGCGTAAATGTTGGGCCCGCAATGCGGGAGGGGGGCACGGCTCTGAGGGGCTCCGTCGTCTGCTTGAATTTTAAAATTTTATTTTTTAAATCGTTTAATTGAGTCTGGGAGGTATTGACAGGTGCCTAGAAATACAATCTGCGGGTGGGTTCCCGCTTCGTAAGGTACGCCACTGTAGGGGGAGAAAAAATTTCCCTGAGTAAATTTTTCTTCAATCCACCCAGGTAAAAATTGGCGATAGGAGCTACGCTTCAAAATACCATAGGAGTTCTTATAGCCGACTGAAGAAGGCGATAGAAAATCATATAGGTGGCTGTAGAAAGTGGAAAAAAGCATACGGCCGGGCTTCTTGAAGCGATTAAAAATTAAACAGCCGGGCTATAGTTCCTATCACCGGGCTTTACACTTTATCGCCTGACTGTTGCTTTTTCGCTATCGGCTATAAGAGGCTATAAGAAATTGTGTAGAAATTCGAGTGCTTTGTAAATCCTTAAGTTTGTACGGAATCACCTTAATATTTACAAAACGCACATTATTTTTTTTTCATCAATTAAAATGAGAATAATCCATACAGAGTGTGCAAACATTTCAAAGTCATTAGTTGAACAACGCTGACTCCACGAGATTAAATATTAGAGCCTAACACAAAGCGGAGCGGCGGCGCACTGGCGCCTACAAACCTAACAGGGATACTTCCCGCATTGCGCAATGCGTGAGGTATCTCTGTTAGGTTTGTAGGCGCCAATGCGCGTTTGACGTTGGCTGCCCGCCCGCCGTGCCGCGCCGCAGCGTACCACGGCGCTTGAAGCAACTATTTCACATCAGAGGTATTGCACAGTATCGTACGAAATTGAAGGCGCTCCAACATATTAGGAATGGTAGGCATAGTTCAAAAGTATGGAGCTTCCCTCGCAAAATAAATCAAGATACTACGGCACAAAAAGAGAGCGGTAGTCTAAAAACTCACTAAGTCCTAGCATCCGTAATTAGTAACGGATTGCATACACTTTTTACACCAATTTTTACCAGGGCACCGACAAGTATAAAGAAGAAACAGCGCAACAAATAAGTGTGAAGTGAACTTCAAAGATCCACTTTGTCGTTTTAAAATTGAAAAATAGAAACATTTTCATTTTGACGATTCCGAGTGGAGACAATTTTTAAAAAAGACTTGCTTATGAAAATCCACTTGTTTTATTAATCTCTATAATCATTTTCTGTTAACTGACGGTATAATATTCTTCCCTGACTTTTATGAACTTCTATCGCATCTCCGACCCCGTTTAAGTCACGCGTGGACCTAAAATATTTTTGTTGCATCACACGTCACACAAACAAGTATATTTTTTCGTTTCATCCATTCAAATTTTCCCCATCTTTAAAATGATAGGCAAAATAAAGTAACAGGTACATCGCATGGAGATATTTATCTTTTTACGATTCAGAGATGACCCACTGGCTTGGAACATAAACTCCGATGACAATACAACTTTTATTGTGTGTGTGTATTTAGTCCAGTAAGCATTTTCAACACTTGCTCGAAAATTGCGAAAAAGTAAACAAAACAATTGGGGACGGAAAGTTGACGGCCAACGAGCGAAAGTCTACGGGCGGCTCTAGCACAAGGTAGCCGCAATGGACAGTAAAACTCCCCGATTTCCACGTGATTGAGCGGGAAAATCGATGAGTTCTGCGAGATCTGAAAACGATGCGCTAAAAATTAACGGCTTGATTGCACTTGAACTGCAACAAGTGCTCTCGGATCCGGTCGAGCGGGTTGACGCGCGGCGAACGTGTCAAATTAAAACGCGCTTGGATAAATGGATAATCACTATCGGATAAGCCTTTTTTTGCAGAGCTCAGTTGTCACTATGCGTGCGTTTTTTGCGGGTTCGGTCTTTCCCTCTGCAACAGGAAGAACTTTAGTTGACAATGAGTCTACATGTGAGAGTAGAATCGGCGGAAAAGAGTGGACATAACTTGACATAACCCTAACTTTACTGATTTGCCTCTTTAGCGAGGAAAGTTGTGAGTCTAAAACTAGAATTTTGAGAGAGTGGATACTTCCGATTTTTACAAGTTTACAATTTTTTTGAATAAGTCATATTTAAATGTTATAAAAAATTCAGTTTTGTCTGAAATATCAGCCATGGATTTGTTTTGGGTGGATTTTCCCACACGAGCCACAAATCCATGGCTGATACCTCAGAAAAAACTGAATTTCTTTTAAATTTCGGTCATAACAAATTGTTTGATTTAAATGTTATGAATAGCAAATAGTGCGTACAATGTCAAGTTTTCCATAAAATTTTCAATTATCATCCAAAATACTATTAGGTATATTGTTCAAGTTCTGAGGAATTGACCGATTTTGTCTTTAACATGTACAGAAAAAAGACTCATTTATTTCATATTAGGCGAAAAAGCCACATGTGATTTTTTGAAAAGTTCAAAAGGAGAAAGTCATAGGTTCTCAAGAGAGCTCGCGTATTTTCTCAAAGGAAAATCAACATTCAAATGTTCAAACGACGCTCTAGTCTCCGCAAACACCGTATTTTAGCATGTTCATCGATCCTTTGACAACGGGTGGGTAAAGATAACAGAGTTTTATAACCAACAGTATTTATAGGCGAAGTTCAAAAACAGATCTTACACCGAGAACGACCATTAGGAGAATTGTTTAAATTTTCCTGGGTTCAAATGGCTATAAGCAAAATGAGATGGCAAGTAGCAAAAATAACAAATTTGAAATCGATATCATGACAGAAATTCGAAGAATTCACCTCTTTTCAATTCGTTCGTCGCGTCGTTTCGAAATTTTAAAGAGTAAACGAACGATTTCGCGTCGTTTCTGAAAGATGTATGACGACGCAGTTTTTTGCGAGAATCTATCACTGCAGTATTCGTATGAATTCCATGTCATGACTATAATTTATTAGAAAGCTCTTGCTCCAAGAAACAACAAATAAAGCGGAGACGGTGTTATTTTCTTAACAGACGTTAAGATTATCATTGCAGTTAGATACATGCGAAAAATATACAGTCAAAGTGACTCAGCAAAGTATTTATCGCTCAATTACGTTACTTCGCCATTTTTGATAGGATTTTTCCTCATCAAATACTCCATTAGGTTTAACTATAGAGAATCTGATGTTGTATTTGTAATAATAATACATGTGACGATTAGCCATGACTACTCATCAATCAAAAGGAATATTTTTAGATTAAAAGTACGTGAAATCATAGTGTTACACTGCACTTGCAAGTTGTTTAATGATCAAATGAACAGACTTACATTTCTGCCAATCCCTTTTTCGCAAGCTCGACGATTTTTCCAAGACAGCACTCCATTCTTGTCAGATAGTTCAAAGACGAAGATTTTCATTACAAAACTGAGCCTAGTATTCATTCACTTTTTTAGAGAAACATCACACATGTCATGAAATAATTTTTGAAATTCGTTCGATTAATTCTTAACCGCACTCGGCACTTTTCAATTTTTAAGAACGCACGCGCAAAGACAACAAAATCCCGATGAAAAATCGAATTTTTTTCCCACGATTTTCAGGAAATAACTCAGTTTATGCGACACTAGGGTCAGATGTAATCGTTCGCAAATAATCTTCGATCCAATCCTATCTTACACACTTTAATATCAATGCAGAATCAGAACTTAGCGGTCCAGCACTTCAGAGGCATAAAAGAAGAAACGCTTCACAATCAAAGTAATATGAGAAGAAGATACAATTATTTTTGAAACGTATAAAATTTTTACTTCGAATAGATTCGACTTGTTATCCTCTGTTTTGAGTGGAGATAAGAGAAGAAAACATCACATTTTTAACTTCACAAATTTCCTTTCACTTTGAGGCAAATTTACGGAGAGGCATATGTACTTTTTATCATCCTGTTGGTGTATATCAAAGCATTAGGTATGTTCAAGATAAAAAGCAGATTGAAGAATCAATCACTCTCAGTTCGACCAGATAATTTTCTCCAACTTTAAGAAAAGAGTTACAAGAATTAAATTAGCATTATGTTACAGAAACGCTGACACTCATTGTGCTAGCGATAAATTGTGATCAGAAATTTACCTAAATTCATGATTTACGAGATTAGAAGGGGGAAGAATTGTAAGTAATGGCAATGCAAGAGGGGCTCGACTTAATTTAAAACTAAGAGATAAACATATTTGCGTCCTTCGAAGAGGGTCTCTCTGGGGGAGCGCATTGCGATTATTTGCCACTTAGCTCCTCAACCACTGATACATATTTCTAGATGTCCTTGATGTTTCGGATCCGTTCAAGGTACCAAAAAATTATCCAATCCCCCGGCGATACCAGACTGGTATGCAACTGGACACTACGATCGCCGACGATCAACCTAAAAATACACCTTCATTCTCTATTTTTTCTTTCATTTTTTGGATTTTGTAACGCTTATGTTTGAGCTGATTCTTGGTATGAATTTTCTTTTACGAATATCCAATTCGTGAGAACTATTTTTGAGGGAGAGCCGGCAATCCAAAATGTCATCAAAAAGGTGTAATTAGGTGATGAAACCAGTGGCGTGGCGTGAATTGCGTGGCGTGAATTGCGATTTATCGATTGTTATGCCATTTAAACCTATGGTAAAGAATCAATTATTAAGGTGTTCGCTGCGAACACCCTGTTTATCGATCCTTTTCCATAGGTTTAAATGACAGATCTATCGATATATCGCAAATCACGCCACGCCACTGGATGAAACACACTCTAATCGATTGATAATTAATTTGAAAAACTCCAAAAAAATATTCTACACAGTAATATATCGTCACATTCCGGCCAAAATATCACAAGCACCATGCGACGTTTCAAAATTTCCGCCGCCATTTTATTTTATTTCAGTAACATGTTTGGTTAAATCTATTTGGTAACACTGAATTTTATTTGCAGCTCAAAGCAAATTTAGTGAAATTTTCAAGCAGCTTCGTTGAACAACTTCTCTATAAAAAAATAAAATGGAAATTTTGAAACGTCGCATAGCACTTGTGATGCTTTAGCCTGAAGGCGACGATATACTGACGAGTGACTTAGATTTTAAATTGGCGCCAATGCAAAATTGTGTAACACTCGTCAGTGAGTATTATTCCTCGGAAAATTATTTAGAAAGTTTTCCGAATTCATCGGAGCAGTACGTGATTCACCGTCACTTAAGAGCCGAGACACCCTCGCGTCTACGTGATTAAATCAAGCCCGGTCCAGACAGTTGAACTTTTCCTTGCGGTTCGTCGTCAAATCATGCCGTTTTAAGGAGCTAGTTTTAGCTTACAATGTGTTAAATCTGGTTCACCAAACAAGTTTTGCAAGAGTTAAACCATCGGAAACGGACCTTTTCTTTCACTTGCTTGAAATTAATTGGAGAACAATGGTTTCAAATATTGTGCATGCAGTTATAACTACTGAGTCAAATCATCAGAACAATCAGCTAACAATAAGATCTGCATATGACGCAAACAAGACAAAAAGGTATGTGAATCAAATTCCACACCTTATAAGACAGCGCGAAAATCACGATGAAAACGTTAAGAAAATCTGAAATCTTATCCTTAACGCGGGATTTGCGTATAGTTAGGGCTAGAGTACCTACCCTAAATTTTCGTATAAACTCCCATTTTCAAAATTCTCTGTAAAGACGTTAAAAGCCTGTGACGCTAAATGTCTTAAAATATACTAACTAACTAACTAAGTATATATAGAGAGAGTATGTACAGACATCTCGGTAACTTTGAGGTTAGGCGATGGATCTCTTAGGGCCCAAAAGGTCAGCCAATCTATGAATTCAAATTATCCAGAGTGATTTCTTATTACAATTGTTACGATCCGTCGTCGGCAAAGGCAGTGTTTACCTCAGTTTTGCATAAAATTACTCATTTTTACGGAAGAATGCTCATTTATGAACATTCTGGCCATTGGACTCTGAGGATTGGTAGTGACATGTTCCTCTTTCAAAGGTTGGCTGTTTTTTGGGCCCTGAGAGCTCCATATTTTGACATGTTCATGCTCTCCCTATATAGATACTCCACCGTGCTTAGAAAAATCGCCGTATGAGCCATCAAGCGTTGCAAAATTTCCTTCGATGGAAAACTTGTGGATACGTTTCTCCCAATTTTTTACAGGATTTCATCTACAATATGATAAACAGTACCTAATAATTTCGAGGGGAAATATCCATAAAGCTCCTCAAAAATTAACATTTTATCGGAGGAATTTTGGCAACTCTCGAATGCTTATAGAGCGTTCTTCCTTAGCACAGCAGTACTCAGTCAGTACCATGCATTTTCATTTTTTCCGCGTTCGGTTAGATTAGAGTACCTATATTTGGAGAGTATGGCCACTGGGGTTACCACCTCTGATTGGCTCAGCCATCTTAGGCTAAATGGAGCCCTTAGGATCCAAAAATGGCGGACGCCATAAATTAATGTAATGCAAAATGACTCAAAATGTAGTTTTCTTTGCTTATCGTAACGAGAAATTTACCCAAATGCACTATTGCGACATCTTTACATATTTTTAAGGCTAATTGTGTGCAATTTTTGAGAAAAATTATCTTAGATGTAGTAAGGTTGGCAGCAAGTGCGGTTGGTGATAACCGTCAAAAGTTGGCAATGACCCCCCTCCCATCCACAAAAACCAAAACAAAGCACCGCCATTTTTGGGTCCTAAGCCTCTCCATGGGGCCCAGTGGCCATACTCTCTCAATATAGGTACTCTAGGTTAGATGTGGCTGCAGCGTCTTATAGAGGGATGTTCATCCGAAATGTCGGGGTGGGTTCGGGGGCGGGTAGGGGCGGCCCTCGCCCCGAAATCACGTCACGTCTTCACTGACAAACTTGACAATCGCGAGTGCCGCGCGACGAAGTTTCATTCATGAGAAATGAGACCGAATCGCGAACGCATATCAAGAAGCACTTCACGAACTAAACTGTTCATCATCTCCTGATTATTCCCTCCACCTGACACCGCCACACCACCGCACTCCCACCGCGAGTGGGTACTACTTATTCATGTGTTCAACTCGGGACTGTGTCCTTGGCCGGGCCAATCAAATCCCTCATTCCTCGCTTTTTCCGACCGGAGCGGATTCGAATATGCTTTGCTCGGGTTTCGCTTTAAAACTCGAGAGCACTTACTTTAAACACGTGTATTACAAGTCTTCCTCAAACAAACGTCATTTAAGCTCATTAATATTATCTCATAATCGCTGTTCTACTCTGCAATTTGAGAGATCGCGATACTTGACTACAAGTTCAATGTGTGTAGAGTTTGCTCTGCTCAAATGGGATTTTATATCGAGCATCTTCTGAGAGGTGTATTTAAACTTTTGTTTCTGCCCTAATCAGCCTCGTTTCAATATTATCACCCTATCGATAATGGTATCTTCAGGATCACTTGTATCTCATTTCATTGTATTCATCTGATTTTTTGCGCATTTCCTACGGTGATTTGTCTTCGTTCATCTGATTTTTTTCGCGTTTCCTACGTGATTTTTCTTCGTTCATTCATTAATATTTCTTAGTTGAGTTATCTGAGATATTATTTAACGCAGACACTTATTTTCATTAAAATGGCTCCTTAAAAGTATTTTCGAAAATAATGGTAGAGGAAAAGTTTTAGAACTTCACCCGTTTTGAGTTCCAACAAAATTGTGTAGTTTTAGCACAGGTATTCAATTTACAAGAATATTTTTGAGCCACCGTATCAGCTCATTATGTAAACTTCACAGATTATTTCGAGAATTCAACGTAAAAATTGTCGAAATTCTCAGTGACTTAAAAACAAGCTACATTCTTTGTGAATAGAAACATTTTTTCAAGATTTGGTCCTTTTTAGCGCTGCATGTGCTCAAAAGAATTCCGTTTACTTTTTCACATTTTTTGTAAGTGATTTAAAAATTTTTACATGAAATTGGAGTTAAGTCACACACCATAATGGTTATGGAATTGGAAAATATTTCTCAATTTATTTGAAATTGAAGTGATGTGACAAATCAAACGTGCGTGAAGCCTGCATATTGGTCGGCATGGCTTGGTGTGGTGGTCGTAGGATAGGTATACGAGCAATAAATGGAAATAGGTGAATTGCGATCGTCAGCCAGAACAATGGAATCTCCACCCACGACACGCTAGTCCCTGCCCACGGCCCTCGTGATTATGAAGCTGCAATCCGACTGTAGAACTGACACAGAAACAGATCTAGCTCATAATAAGTTGTGAAAAAACGAAGTGAAGTGTTTGAAGACGCTTAAGAAGACACAAATTTTAAAATAATGAGTCAGGATTCCCGATGTCATGACCATGCTCCCGCTATTATAGAAATATTATCCCCTAATTCCGCTATACAAGGAGAGCGATTTAATTATTATTCACTCATCAGTGGCTGATCCAAGGGGGGGGGAGGCAACCATAGGTTGCTCAATACCGCAATAATAAAAAGTCCGTAGACTAAAATAAAAATACTCTAAAAGGGGTATTATTCGTCCATTTTCAACTTTCAAATAATGCAGAAATTGTATGCTAAACCGGCTTAAAATTCAATCTGGGAGGGGGTATTTTTTGAAAATTTTCCGGGGCCCCTCGGACCGCCCTTTCTCTAGGGGATATATCCCCTTCCAGAACCCCCACTCGACAACAGCAAATCCCCCCTCCCCTTCGGCTCACTCTGGATCCGCCACTGCCACTAATATTCTTTCATTTTAACGAATTTCGGCCAAGCTTAAGCTCCAAAAGCTATCCGTGGCACTGGAAGCGAGCTCACTTAGGGAAGATAAAGAACCTTTGAAATTCGTGTTGAAGTTTTAAGTTGTCACTGTATTACATCTGTGAATTAGAGTCCTTTCCGTATTCGACCTTTGCCGGAATGGAAGCAATTTACCCGCTTTAAAAATGCATCCGGGAGCAGGATGCTTGAAACAATCTCATTCTGGCAAAATGGACCGAAGCCTTGCCCGTGTCGAGTGTGCTTGGCGAAACAAGATAGTCGCCTGCGCCTGGTGAGGGCGTTTCAAGCTCCATTAAAATTTTAACCGGACGCCAGGATTTCGTTCTTCTCAAACATCCGAGTAACTTCCTCGCCGACACATCCCGCTTGATTAAACAGTAATAAAATCCCAAGAAATGCATTAAACTTCGCCCTTGCATTGTGTGCTCAAAGGGTCCTTTCCTAGCTTTTAATCTTCTAATCCCTCAATCGTTTATACGTCACAACACATCAAGTCTGTCTGTTGTTCTGGTTGTCGCGAAATAAATGTATAAATGTCGCAAAAATTTTGCTCAAGGCTTGTGGTGGAGAAAGCACCCGTTCACTATATAATATGAATCCTGGACATTGCTCCAAGAACATCATGTCAAAACAACTGATATTTTATCACCTTATAAAAAAGTTTGATAGCATGTGCCAAAGTATGGAATTCCATATCGTTGCTCTTCTGACGTAAGGGCGTATCTCTATTTTCACGTGAGCCCTGAAAAGCATGGAGTTACATGAAGAACAGGGCTCACGTAGAAATTGAGATACGGCCTTACGTCAGAGGAGCGACGATATCATCCTAACTAATTCGGTTTGTCAAACTGAATTTTTGGTTCATCAAACCGAACTTGCGGTTCGTGTGACCGACCTTGTGCGGTAACGTGAACTGACGAACAAAGTTTGGTCATATACAGGGTGATCCAGACCACCCGTCCACTATCTTTTTCTCAAAAACGGCGGAGAATTGAGCTTCGGGACCAAAACTTTCATGGGGTAAATTGACCCCAAAGAATCGAATGAAAATATTTTCAGCCCCCCAAAATGGCCCCTTGGGGGGGTTTTGGGGGGGAGCCCCCCCGTTTCTCGAAATTTTCAAATAGGAAGGGTATGTTTTGACTTTGGATTCGAAATCTACGGCAAAAAATAAGAACATTTTACTCTTTGCACTTTTTCCCTAAACCCCCATTTTTGTGAGATATGGGGCATTTACGGGCCTTTTTGGGGCGATTTTCAATTCGATGCTGTAAGCGGCCAAATTATCCAAATTTCAAAATCTAAAAATCCCCTGAGAGGAGAGGTCAATACCTTTCTATTGATGTGCCACATGACCCCTGTTGCTCAAAAATTTTGGGGGCCACGACCCCCCAAAAATTTTGGGGTTTTGGAGGGCCGTAAGTCGAAAATTTCAAATAGCAAGGGTATGTTTTGATTTCAGATTTGGATTCTACGCGAAAAGTTAGGTAGAATTGATATGGCGCAAGGCTTGTTTGCTCCAAATTACTGAAGAACCCCATTTCCCCATAAGAAGCCGTGTATTTTTGGAGAAAATAAGGGGCAAAAAAAAATTTGAGCAAACAAGCCTTGCGCCATATCAATTCTACCTAACTTTTCGCGTAGAATCCAAATCTGAAATCAAAACATACCCTTGCTATTTGAAATTTTCGACTTACGGCCCTCCAAAACCCCAAAATTTTTGGGGGGTCGTGGCCCCCAAAATTTTTGAGCAACAGGGGTCATGTGGCACATCAATAGAAAGGTATTGACCTCTCCTCTCAGGGGATTTTTAGATTTTGAAATTTGGATAATTTGGCCGCTTACAGCATCGAATTGAAAATCGCCCCAAAAAGGCCCGTAAATGCCCCATATCTCACAAAAATGGGGGTTTAGGGAAAAAGTGCAAAGAGTAAAATGTTCTTATTTTTTGCCGTAGATTTCGAATCCAAAGTCAAAACATACCCTTCCTATTTGAAAATTTCGAGAAACGGGGGGGCTCCCCCCCAAAACCCCCCCAAGGGGCCATTTTGGGGGGCTGAAAATATTTTCATTCGATTCTTTGGGGTCGATTTACCCCATGAAAGTTTTGGTCCCGAAGCTCAATTCTCCGCCGTTTTTGAGAAAAAGATAGTGGACGGGTGGTCTGGATCACCCTGTATGCTGGTTTGGAAGCAGAATTCTAACTATGAATTGCAACGTAATTTTATACGAACTTTTTAGGAGCTTCTTATCCTCTTTTAAATTAATAAACCTGAAGGAAAAAGAAAAATAATGACATCGGTACAAGCTCCAAGTCTCTATGCTCAATCGCCTGTCGCGGAAATATCATCTTTTTAAAAACGCGGTAAATTACGTCATCATCGGATTAGTGTATGTCATGGTTCTCCGCACCGCGGTCCCATTATCAGTGATGCATTATTGCATCGGTCGTTTCACATGCATTTTTAATGGGGGCAAAGTGATGGAAACGATGATATGCACTTACACGGTGGCTAGCGTGTTTTCCAAAGGGCGCGCGATACCCCTGTTAATATCGGAAAAGCAAAGCTGTCGGACGATGGACGAATGTCATTTCTTTTTCACCTGAGCCGTTTAATCGCCAAAACGCAAATCGCAAATTAAATTGCTATTTTTTTGACAACTGTTTCACCGGACGTGATCACATAATGAAATGCCTCTGTGTGTAACATAGATTTGCCAGCTCACCCTCAGTCAAACTGTCTACAGGCACACATACGCATGGTGGCAAAAGCTCAGGAAAAAATGCAGGTTTTGTAAATTTGTAACATCCTTAATCTGCAGCTAAAATCAGTGAAAAATTCCTCCTGCTCTCGGTAGAAGTTTAAAAAATTCGTCCTTCCTCCATGAAAGAACGTAACTCCATTTTAATGTTGCCAAATTCCCTCGCTAATTGCAGTTTTACCAGCAGAATCTTTTGCATTTCTAACTGCATATTTCACTGATTTTTTTTTCCCCCTGATCCCACGCAGAAATCAGAACAATTTTGCACAGGTTCCTTATGGTAAAAAATTGCCTTGTTTGAGTCAATTTTGCAACCTCGGCATGGGGTTAGGTTCCTCCGTTCCTTCGAGGAACGACGAATTGCCAGTGAGATATCGCGACGCATAAAACTACAAATATTGCGACCGCTCTATTTTCATTTGGGGTCAAAACGGATGGGTAAGCATAAATAAGGACGGAGAAGAAAGTGCAATAAAATCGGTAGGCCACATAGGGAGATTAGCTGCCGTAAGAAGGGGAATAAAAATATTATCAAATATTTGCCAAGTGCCCGGGGAGACCGATGTAAGAGGCACGCTTGAAGCAAGAGCAGTGGCGATTTTTCAAGTTGGCATCACTGTTTTTCCTCCATTTAAACCTATTAAAAACATCGATATTAGGTGAGTCGATTGTTATGCATTAAGATGGAGGAAATCAGCATTGCCACCTTTCAAGAGTCCCCGCTGAGCGAGAGGATGAATATTGTATGATATTATTCGGTTTTAACTTTGCGTATGTATTTATGAAACGCACAATGTGCGTGTGAAATCACGTGTAGGGCTGAGACACGTGCTCACAATCGGAGTACATTTCGTCGTTTCCAGAAGGAAGGAACCAAAGTTGCAGAATTAATTGTCTCAAATTATTCCATTTCATTTTTGAAAAATGCATTCCTGCGATTTTTGTCCGAAATTTTTCTGATCTTTGCATGAGATCAGAGGAAAATTCAGTGAAATTTCCGATTGCAAAAGCCTAAGATACTCTTGGTGAAAAGACAATACAGCCGTCAGGTGTAATATTCCTAATGTAATGAGAACTGTGTTTTCGAGTCTCGATCGGTCCCGCAATAACAGCAAAACGGCGACACATTTTTTCGCCTTTTTGTCCGGTTGAAAATGAAATAGTCATATATTTCAAAACGTTTCGGATTTTATATTCATCTTTCGTGTTGTTGCAAATTGCTCATCGATTATTGTCATGTTGAAGTAATTTTGATACCTGAACATAACAAAAGTACTCATGAAAAGTTACAGTGAGAGGTCTCTGAGGTTGCTTGCCGCTTACAACACTGAGTGGTGAGTACGGACGAAAAAGCTCTCTTCGTTGAGCTTTTAGCTCCCTCTGAGAAAACACCGCCGAAGCACATAATCGGATAGACGCGATTTTACTGGATACGTCTGCACCAAAATTTGCCGTGTTCGCGATTTATCTTACAGATAAATGATGATGAAAAACTCTTTCTTAACTGCAGCTTATGAGGAAAGGTGGATCGAGAAGATCAAAATCGTCTCTCTGTAACCTTACACAGTTGCTGCTCATGAAAGTTGAACCCCGTTTCTCTTCGTCTTTGAAAGAGGGTGGGGTTCTTATTCGAGGTTTATCCGCTGGACCCTTTTTCTTCCCGTTCAATAAGAAATCAGTCAGTAAGAAGATTAAGAGAGAACTGAAAAATACGTATCGGTGCGGGATAGACTTGCGGCGGACTTGATTCTTTTTGCTTTGTAAGTATTTATTTATTGAATACTTCCACTTCCCATTCGGTTCTGAGGTACGGAATAGTGAATCTGGTATATTTTTTTAGTATCAGCATTCGATGGCTCAAACTGATTTCAGTGACTTTGAGTTAAATTGCGTGTATCATATCTACAGAAATCATTATTTGCTTGATCGAAAAGTGTATGTGTAAAAAACTCAATCTAAAGGAAAGATCGGGCGAAATTCCAGGCTTCACGGAAAAATTTGCGAACCATTCACTTGAGCATTGAGTCATACGTTAATAATTTCATCTCTTTAACTTTCCTCCTATTCGTCCCAATTGTTCGAGTTGCGCAATAAAGTTCAAATGTGTCTGAGGAAGAAGGAAGAATATAAAATGGCAAAACTACCCTGGTGAAAATTGGCGATAGGAACTGCGTTTTAAAATACCATAGGAGTTCTTATAGCCGACTGAGGAAGGCGATAGAAAATCATATAGCTGGCTGTAGAAAGTGGAAAAAATCATACGGCCAGGCTACACGAAGCGATAAAAAATTAAACAGCCGGGCTATAGTTCCTGTCGCCGGGCTTTACACTTTAAGCCTGGCTGTTTTTTTTATCGCCATCGGCTATAAAAGGCTATAAGAAATTGTGTAGAAATTTGTGTGCTTTGTAAATCCGCAAGTTTGTACGGAATCACCATAATATTTACAAAACGCACATTATATTTTCCTTCACTACATATTTGTTTTCATCAATTAAAATGAGAATAATCCATACAGAGTGTGCAAACATTTCAAAGTCATGAGTTGAACAACGCTGACTCCACGAGATTAAATTTAGAGCGTAACACAAAACGGAGCGGCGGCGCACTAGCGCCTACAAACCTAACAGGGATACTTCACGCATTGCGCAATGCGTGAAGTATCCCTGTTAGGTTTGTAGGCGTCAATGCGCGTATCGCGCTGGCTGCCCGCCTGCCGCACCGCGCCGCAGCGTTCTACGGCGCTTGAAGCAACTATTTCACACCAGAAGTATTGCACAGTATTGTACGAAATTGAAGGCGCTCCAACATATTAGAACGGCAGGCATCCTTCAAAAGTACGGAGCTTCCCTCGCAAAATAAATCAAGATACTACGGTCCAAAAGCTTACTAAGTCCTAGCATCCGTAAGTAGTAACGTTTAGCATACACTTTATCACTAGGCTGTTGCTTAATCGCAATCGGCTATAAAAGGCTATAAGAAATTGTGTTGCTGGCTATAGAAGCTATTGGAAATATTACAGCCGGCTTTAGGTCTATAGTATTTTGGAACACAGATTCTACTGCCAATTCTTACCAGGGTACTATTTAAGAGGGTTGAACTTCTGTTACATTTAAAGCAAAAAACATCAATATTTAAAAAAGAAATACGCAGTAAATTGCCAGAACTTCCTTACTTAAGATTGCAAATTATGAATCGAAATGACTCGCTGATTTATATAGAGCACTATAAACCGCTAGGATCGAAAATTAAGGAGCAATATTTTTAATCCAAATTTTGTTTTTTTTTTTTTTTCGACGGATTGAACAGCTCAGTTAGTATAACATAAACCTTTAAAGGATTTGTCCCTCGTTTTGATCGTCATGATACACCTGATCTTCCAATATAGCTCATCGCAAATTTTCGAAAAGTTCGACAAAGCATTACAAATCCGATTATGCGTTATGAGCGCGGTTTATTGTCGACCATTTAACAATGACATCAACCAATTTGGTGACATCGATTCATTCATCTAAGGGTGTTACCGTGACGTTTCCCTGTATCCGGTGTGAGTTTAATGGGACATAAAATGCCTTAACTTCACAAAGATAACGTCTTTATAACGGAAAACTCTTTGACGCTGGATACTCAGGCGAGACATTTATTCCCAGCTATCATTTGATGCGTGACTTAAAAAAATGCATCCTATTTATGTCAGCACGTATCGTACCGTTCTGCTTTATTTTACACCTTGTTTACTGTCAGTGGTGAATACTTTAAGTTGACAACAGTGTTTTTCCTTCATTTAAGTGTACGTAAACAATCGATTCTTGGCGAGGCAACTTCCTCACTTAGTATAGATATTTTCAATGGCTTGAAATGAAAGAAAAACTGTGTTAACAACTCTCGAGGATCGCCACTGGCTGAAATTTGGTAAGACTGTTAATACTCCATTTAAATCCATTAAATTTGAGGACTTATCTGTAACAATAGCGGATGTGAAAAATTACCTTTTCGAAACACATTAAAAAAACTGTTTTGGCATCGAGAAAATTTTGAGAAAATACTTGAGATGTGATCTTCAAGATCTGTACATTATACCATAGCCAAACAAATTAAATTTTTGTGTGAACAAAACAGTCTTTTAAGCGTGTTTCTAAAAGATAATTTTTCACATCCGCCATTGTTACAATTAAGGCATCATATATCGATTCTCGAATCGGTTCTTTAACATACATTTAGGTGCAGAAAAACCAGTGTTACAGAGCAAGAATTGCGACTATGTCCACTGTCCTATCGAGGTGATTTTTCTCGAACGTTACAATGTATGTGTTAAATAGACGCTACTCTTACTAAACTTTTACACTGATACACGAGATGCGTTGTTAACCTCAACGAGCCTTCAACGAAAATGACCATGGTTGACGTCATCGCATGTATCGATAAGTGATACGTCATCATTACGTCAGCAGCAAACATAAACGATGACAAAAAATCCCACGCGTGGACAACGGCCCCACCGCCCCACGCCTCGATGAGTTGTTAGGAAGTCAACTTTGATAAATCAATCGGAGCTCAGCAACTTTCTCATTGTCACTGAATAATGTCGATGGTTAAACATTGGAAAGTTTTTATAGGTCAAAATTTCATTTAGGTCAATAATATGCATCTACAAATAAGAACTCGTAGAAACATATCCTACTTGAATTCTGATCACAATGTATCGACATTTTTAAGCCACAAAATAATTTCACTTTAAAAGTTCTAACCAATACTGAGTGCTTTTTAAAAATAATAAAAATAAAGTTGAAGGTGGAAGCGAGAGAGATGAGATTAAAACTGAAGAAATTAAAGTAGCTCAAGATGGAAAAAACGACTTTTACGAAGGGTCATGGAATTGCATAACTTTTTACGGTAGGTACCAGCTCTACCCTTCCAAGAGGTGACAGTAATCCGAGGAAAGCGAGCACCTACCCAAAATCTAAGGAATGACATTCCGCCGCATGCTTGGCAAAAAAGCGTAACTGCACTTAGAGATGAGCCCTGAAAAGGATAGAGTTATATGGCCGTCAGGGCTCATCGCAAAGTATAGTTACGTCCTTATATCAAGAGGGCGACGATTTGACCCATCTCTTTTGGCATGAGCACTCGAAAAAAATTTTTCGTGGAGAATACAAACCAGATGTGATTTAATAAAAAATCTTGTAATCGAATCATACGTATTATTTTTCAATTAATAGAGAATTCAGAGCGAGAAAACGCTCATTGGCGTTTCACGGCGAGAAAAAATGAAGAATTGATCAAACTCGCAGCCACGAAAACTTCGATTTTGCACTGATTACACGCGAAAACTGATCACATGTGTTATCCAATTGTGCACACTCCGGTAAAAACGCTCTTTGTGGATGTCCACCACTTCACTAAAGTATTCCTTGGTCACTTGTTGAACCGCCGCGTAGCGCCACAACGCGGAATCAGGAAATGCACTAGAAAAACAAGCTGGTTACCGAGGGGGCACTTTTCACAGGTAAAATCGCGATGTCTCGAAATTAAGTTGCGATTTTTTTACGATTTTTTAGCAATAAAATCAATCATCAACATCTGAGCAATTATTCTCAATCTTGCCTATATTTTATCACAATTTATCAATATTTTTAAGTTGATAATATTGCGATGAATCGCCGTCGATAAAAGTGCGATTTTATTGCAGATTTGTGTGAAGATATCGCAATTTATCGCAACTTTCCATCCGATAATACTCGTATTGCGATAAATCGACGTCGATAAAATCGCGATTCACAAATCGCAACTTATCGCGATCACTGCAATTTGGGCGCATAAACGAACTCGAGATTTTTTAACAAAACGCACAATCAGCTGATCACAATAACATGAGGTTAATCCAAATGCGAACCCAAAAAATCGAGCGAGAGGTCGGATGATGAGTCGGAATTATGCGGGACGCGTGGAACTGCGAATGAAAAGCACACGGCAGGACGGAAAACACGAAACTGATTCTTCCTCTGGCTATCAGATTTCCTTCCAGTCGCCGCACCGTGCCATGCCGTGAGCGCGCTGCGCTGCGCGACTAGCGTGGGTCTAAGAAACGCCGCTGACCTTCAGAACAATAAATAATTAAAAAAATACATACGACCCGAGCTCGACAAACGCACTTCGGCGTGATGAGCTGGCTCTGAGTCTTAATCTGTAATGTATCAAACTCATTTCATTTTTAGTACCCAACTGTCGACAGCCGAGGAGTCTTTCTTAAAAATTTACTTTATTCGTGGATTGGCGAGGTTTTTTTTCATCCAATTCCTCAGGTGCATAACAATGATTTCCGCAAGGAGATCAATTGGTCCATAGAGAAAAGGAAGGAGGTGTTTGCATCTTGAGGATTGTTTACCCCGTGACGTAGGTCGGTACAGCATGGCCAGCAAAATCAACTCATGATATAATTTCAAACACTTTAAATAGAATGACTTTTCTCCATTAGCTACACCGTTTCCAAGAAAATCGATGATAAAAGTCGTCCGTACTGACCTACGTCATCAAAAAAATCCAAGATGCCCGAATTCAAACACCTCCTTTTCTTTCTCTATACAATTGGTCAGTTGCGCTAGTCACAGAATCGTGTTTTGGTGCTCGATTTCTTTAGCTCAGCTAAAAATGATAACGCGATTTAAAACATGTGGTTTCTGACGTCATTCACCGCGGTAGTTATGGTTTCTTCCGCGCTTTGTGTGTTTTAAACTCACAAGTGAAAGATCTCGAATCGCATGATGCGTTCGACCGAATAGCCGCGTTTGCACCCCCAGGAATCTCCGAAAGCGCGCAATTACACAACTACCGCGTTTTGTGTGTTTTAAACTCACAAGTGAAAGATCTCGATTAGTATGATGCGTTCGACCGAATAGCCGTGTTTGCAACCCCAGGGATCTGAAAAAGCACGTAAGCGCGCATCTTCCGCGCTTTGTATGTTTTAAACTCACAAGTGAAAGATCTCGAATCGCATGATGCGTTCGACCGAATAGCCGCGTTTGCACCCCCAGGAATCTCCGAAAGCGCGCAATTACACAACTACCGCGTTTTGTGTGTTTTAAACTCACAAGTGAAAGATCTCGATTAGTATGATGCGTTCGACCGAATAGCCGCGTTTGCAACCCCAGGGATCTGCAAAAGCACGTAAGCGCACATCTTCCGCGCTTTGTGTGTTTTAAACTCACAAGTGAAAGATCTCGAATCGCATGATGCATTCTAGTAATGCTTTGAGTAAACAGTGCAAATGTATGTCTTACTGATTGATGAAAGGAAAGTGGATGATACCAGCGGTGCCACTGCGGTGGATGACATCATAAACCGAATTTTTTAAAGCGCGATACCTCGGAATATTAAACTTATACAGAGTCTCTATTTATACGGAACCTGTTATTTTCAACTGATCGACAAGAACCCTGCATCAAAACTCGATTCTATGACCAGCGCAATTGACCCTTTGAGGGCTCAAGTTATAAAGACTATGAGACTTCAGGCTTTAGATTCTGCTAAGATTGTGCAACGCAAGTCTGTAATTGGACGTATTTCTGTTTCGGAAAGATCGGGTGTGCTCGTGGTGAGCTGCATGTGAGAAACATTTTATAAGAGTTGGTGTGCTTCCTTTCGGGAGATGGAAAACGAGGATTTCACATTAAACCAAACGGAACTCAGCGCCGACTGTATGCTAACTCATGAACCGTGAGCAAGTGACAAGAGCCTTGTGGACGGGGCTCATGAGTTAAAGCTCCTCGTCAACGCCGAAAGCGGTCATTGCCGCTGACGTCACTGGCGATTTATCACTCCCATTCATTCTAACGGCTCAAGAGCTAACGGAGCACACTTCTTCTTTCCCACCTCTCTCTGGTTCCGTTTAGCAGGAATGCGTCCAATTATGATTGATTCACCCAGAGAACAAGCAAAAATACAAAATGGCCCGAACTGTATGTAACAAATGGGGGTGAAATGATGCTGGGTCCACACCATTTCGCGGGGAAAATAAAGCAAAATAGTTCCAAAAATTGAGTCAAACATTTTCGAGCTCTAATGAGTACTAGCATAAGACTGAGTGGGGGGGGGGAGGAGTTCAGATCAGGCGGCTAGCGTTGGAATATTAAGTTGAGCTCATCAGTAGATCACTCACATTTTTCAGTGAACCCAACTTAGCATCCCGCAAAATCCAAGACGGCATCCATGACACACGAAGAAAGTCGAATGAAAATCACTGCGCTATACATAGGCCTGGAAAAATCTTTGAAGTCCTTTCCTTAATTCTTTTATTGACTCTTGATTCCGGTCAAATTAGACAAACAGAAACAGTGGTATGAGTTGAATGCCGTATAATATCCGATATCAGCTGACTGAATAAACTTGCGTTTGCACCTGCTGATGATTCGTTTGCGTAAAAGCGTGTGAGTAAATGCCTGAATGTGGGAAAAGTGTGCGTTTAAAAAGCAATGCGAGATCATTCTCCCGTTTCATATTTGAATATTTAAATTGATGACTGGGTTTTACATATTTATGCTAATACCACAAACAATCGTCAAACCGTGTGGCTGTGCACTCATTGACTCGCACAGAAGAGCCCTGCTTGATTTTTATCCTTCATATCAATCAAAGAAAATTTATCAAATAAATTTTGACAGACGAATTTCGGACTCTGTATTTTTACAAAAAGAGCCGCCCCTAAATTATGTAACGCTCCNGGGGGGGGGGGGGGGGGGGGTGTTGGATGGTCTTTGTAAGCGTTACGCGGCGTCAAAGGGAGTAGAGCGAAGCATTATGCGACGATTTTGTGTGGGTTTTTTTTTTTTTAGTTTCTGTAGAATTTTTCGTCGGTTGTCTTCAGAAGTTTAAAAAAAAAATCTTAAAAATATTTTCTGCAATAATTTCACTTATCCTCACTAAATAGAAACGCCGATCCGCTCAGTATAAATGTAAAATGATATATAGATTATTGCTATGGGCAGTAATTTTTACGTAATTTTTTATGGGGGTCTACCACAGCGTTACGGAGCGTTGCAGGGAGGTGGGGGTGTCAAGAAACCGCAATTTCAGAGTTAGGTAATTTTGAGACGGCCATAAAGCTGCAACATACATGTAGATTTGTGTCCCCCAAAATCCAAGATCCAAAATAATTCATGCAATAGAGGGTAATCGAGAGCTTCGATGTCTATCTGAAAAGACGTAGAATGGATATGTCGACGGCAAATAGTAAAATCAGGCATTTTGTCAAATGCCTAGGCAAATAGTCAAATATTCTTACTTAGATTGAAATTTTGATTTTTTACCCTAATTTTAGAAAAAATAATTCGTTCCTCCTGTAAGAAAGAACTCTCTGTAAAAATATGCAGCACACAACAGTATTTTAAACGATTTTAAGATCCTGAATGCACATTTATCTTGAAATTTTCAGCACATCATAAAACATAGAATTTTTAAAATTGTAATATTTAAATGTACTGTAAAGGCATGTAAAAAGAAAGGAACAAGGAGAGTTCGCGTAATTGAAGAGTTATTGTTCCCAAAATATTGAAAACCAGTGAACTCCTTGCCATAAATTTACAGGATTCTGGAAACTTTCAAAATTTGACTACTGGCCTAACATTTGATAAAATGCCTGATTCAACTGATTGCCTTCGACAGATACACATTTTCGCACTTGGGCGTCAGTTGCTTGCATTCCCTACCACACGACGTTAATTTTGAGAGGGAAGGCAAGCAAGCAATTTCCAAGAGACGAACGTACAGAATTTACGTTTGCTATGCCCAAGGTGAAGGTGACAGTGAAACCGGCCCTGACCGTCCAACTGTCGGCTCTGATCGAACCAAGAAAAAAATTACTTCTCGAATTCCTGATGAAAACCGGCTAAATACTTTTTTTTAATTGAGGTTCGGTATTGTTTCAAATGAATTTCGAGCACGTGGGAAATGAGCAGGAACCGAAAATGAAGCAAAGAAAAAGTTGGCTGATCGCAGCGCCCTTGGTAAAATGTAAATGCGAGATAGCAGATGACTCGCATCGTTTTGTTCCGCGAAAGTAGTTAGTCTGAGCTTGTTAGTGTTTCGGCTTGTTAGTTGTTCTGAGCTCGTTAATATTTCTGTCGCAAAATGCATGGAACTTTTTGGTCAGTGAAATGCACTACTCAAAAGGGATGGAGGGCTCGAAATTTCAACTCTGCCTTCATCAATTGATTAACTGAGGGATTGTACATTGCACCGAATGTTGCTACTCTTGTTTTTATTTTTTTACTTAATGCTTCAGTACGCTCAAATTTCTTCATGGTCGAGTCCTAAATGCATCCAATGGCAGATTGAGAGAGGGGGGAAGAGTGAAGATGTTGGAACACAGTGGAATCAAACCAAAATCATAATATAAATCAGGAACATAAATAGAGAGAAAGGAAGGAGAAAAAGAGCAGTGGGTCATTTATTAAGATTGTATGAGTGCATGACAAGACATATATTGCAATGCTATTACTGCACGGTCGGGCAACATACGAACTTGCGCAAAAACCATGAAACCATGGTCTCCAGTAGAAAGTTCAGTCCCACTCGGAGAACATTTCGAAAAGAACCTCTTGGAACATTCCCCTCGTCGAATTTCTCTCGGAGGTAACCACACTTCCTATTTTCCCCGAAAGGATACTAGTTGGATTGCATGTTGCAAAAAGGAACCACTAGCATTGCAATGATGCTAATATTGTGCAACTTCATCTTTTGCAATAAAATTGCGGAAATCGTGAAAAACTATGAAATTTATATGGTCATTTTTGTCTCAAATTTACAGTTTTTAGCGAGTAAAATAGAAACTATTGATGGATAATCGGGTTTTTCCTCCAAGACAAAAGAAGTTGCACAATCTTAGCAACATTGCAATGCTTGTGGTTCCTTTTTGCAGAATGCAATCCAGTTGTCATAACAAGAATTTCCTGTATAACGGAAATTTCAGCTGTCGTGAAAAGAAATCCGAAAATGAAGTAATTAACGAAAAAAATTTAAAAGTGCTTTATGTGCTGAAAAAGTGGTGCTAATTTTGAATATCAAGCATTTTAAAAATTTAAAAATGTTTACTGATTTACATCTTACTTTAATTCTAATCTTTGTTTTTATATATAATGTATAATTTATTTAAATACATTTGAGCAATTTCTGGTGTAAAACAGAAACTGCTGCTTATATGTGTGACTGTCCGTTCAAGAGATAATTTTTATTTAATGTTTGCACTTTTGCGAGTGCCTAATAGGGTGATGACTGGATAAACAGAGCTGACAGAAAAGAAGAAGAAGAAAACAGAAGAAGAAGAAGAGAGAAAAGGGGAAGAAGAGGAAGAAGAGGTCTAAAGAAGAAGAAGAGAAGAAGAAGAATAGAACATGTTTCTCCGTGCGGAAGTGCGGGAGGAACTTTTCCCGAAACCTTCTTGTTGATCATTTTTGAAGTGGGCAATGTCCGCATGTGCAATGTGCATGTGTGTGCGATCCTGCATCTAGGTTTCACGAGTGCAATCGAGCTATGCTTATGCTTAATCGCCTAGGGCTCCAGCCGGCGTGGCGACCGTCGCATCTCGGACGAATCTCTGGCGCGGTGCTGCGCTTAGCGCGGCGGCGCATAGGTTGCACTCAGAGTCGAGGGCAACCAGGAGCGGGTGATGATGCCACGGGTGACGGATGGCGGGCCCACGGTGAGTCATAAGCGCGGAGTCGGTCGCCGCCGGTCGGTCGTCGGTCGCTGGGAGGCAGCAGGCGCGAGTGCGGCGACTCCCGGCAGTCGGCCGATCGGATCGGGGCGTTGTTGTGGGTCAAGGTGGTCAACTCCGAGCGTCTTGGTCGCGGGCCTTTCCGCCATCCCATCCGACTTCGACCACGCTCTGCAATTATTGACACAACAATAACACCGGTTCCCTCTTTCGTCTATCGGGTGCCATGCCGACGCGCCGCGCCGCGCAGCCGGTGCATCAACTCCGCGCGCCGCACACTCGACCGAATCAATAAGAGGAGTCGGACAAAGTCTGGAAACTTTGAAAGTTTGTATTTTCGACAAAATGAGACAAAAAAGTTTAAGAGTGGTTCCATTGATTCTTTCGTGAAATTTCCTCTTAGAAAATACCATTGAAATTGAATTTGTGACGAAATAATCATCAAAATTAAAAATTTTAGCCACAAATTATATTTCCGAACTCTTCTATTTGCTCGTTCTACTGTGCGGCGCCGAACCGCGCGCGCGCTTTTTTTACTCCCTCTCGCGGCTGCCACATCGCGCATCCGAACATCTTCACGATCGCGGACAGAGGCAATACGATTTAGAGACCCCGGAGCACTAAAAATGTATTTTTGCAGCGTCCGGGCTCAACATGATTTTTGGTCACAAAATAAGCTAAAAATAGATCTCAAAAATAATTGCGATACTTAAACTGCCCCCAGACCCTTTGGGCCGTCCCTAAATTAGGTAACGCTAAATTTGCGGTTTTTTGACACTCCCCAACCCCCTGTAACGCTCCGTAACGCTGTGCAACACCCCAGCTTAAAAAAAAACAGATACAACTACTAACTTGAACTGATTCATCTAAAACAATCGAGAGAAACAAAATTATTGAAACGTATATTTACAGCTTCAGTTGAAGCAACTTGGGACATCCCGTAAGAGGATGGCGGCAGGAAGTCTAAGAAGTGATTTTATGGCAGTTGCATGACCTTTGGGAAGACAAGAAAATGTGGCGCTCGAGTCTCTTAGCGCCAAAGTGCGTTTTAGGAGCGTAAAGTGTAGATCTAAATTCGTAATGATTTCTTCTTGACTTTTGTAACGCGCTGAGGTCTGAACAAAAAGCCCTGTGAAATGTAATTTTTTTAGGACAGTCCCGCAGTTCCCTCATCTATTTTTCTGGTGTACCTCCCCCTTTCCCCACCTCCTCTCATGGTGGCAATAATTCTGTCTTCGCGCCGGGCGCATTTAGTTCACACCGCAGCCCTGAGAAAAAATGCGCTATGCATGGCTTTTTGTACGTAGATGGATCTCAACTTTATCCCTTTCATCCTCCTCGTTATTCAAAGTCCTGCTTTTTTACTGCATGTATCACCAGGGCAATAAGCTCCTCAAACCGCGTTCAAACAGTTTTTCAGTGTGCTGATTTTTTTATCAGACAACGGCACAACCAAGCATCAGGGGTGCACCCAAAGAGATAGAAAAATCTCTGAGGAACTCGGGTATTTTTGCGAACATAGCATAGGTTGGTCCTCAATTATATCTCGGCTCCACGTTGATGTTGGTTTTGTTGCAGGGTGTTTGAGTTGATTGATTTTATGGTAAATATTGAATAAATAATTATTTTTAACGTAGGTAAAATTGGAATACTGCTTTGGTGGCTTAATATTGAACCAAAAAAATAGACCGGTTTTTTCCTCTTTTTTACCAAGGAGTGAGATGCTGCACATAAGTATCCACACGGAGAAAAAAACTTCGTGCGTGGGACCCGAAGTTGAGGTTACATGGGATCTCTGAAGTTTTCGGATCACGTATCGAAAAACTTGAGGTCGAGCTGCCAAAGTTCGAGTCAGACATCCGAATGACTTTGATACATATCGAAGCGTTCGGGTCACACATCTGAAGTACTCCGGTACATATCGAAGTGCCTCGATGTCTGACCCGAATTTCGGCAGCTCGACCTCAAGTTTTCGGATGCGTGATCGGAAAACTTCAGAGATCCATGTCGTTGGATTTTCGTCAGAATTTGAAAACATCACACGTCTAAACCTCATGACGTTTTCTTCCTCCTTTAGAGCATACAAGGCATAAAAGACGTCCGAGAAATCCGAAAGTCTCATAATAATTAAATCATTCGATGAATCGTCGTTATTTCTTGGAGGAAAGTTCTTAAGTAAATCTCAATGCAGAAAAATTTCGCAAATTTTATTTTTGCTAGATAATTGGTGGTTGTTTCTGTAATCGAGTCACCTTTGAGTTGAGTTACGTTCATTCGTCTAGAAAATGACGAACTGCCGGTGAAGTACTTTTCGTTGTGGTTCAGGAGAGATGAAGCCGGTTTAAATATCAACTGGACGTATCACGCTAAAAAGAACTATAGGCATAGGGTTTACGTGTGACATAGTTCCTTTCCGCATAAACACGTCCAACTCGGAAAGTGAAAACACCTCGATCAAGCTAATCTGGTCGACGACTCATAACCTCGGGGGTGCGAGTCTATAAAAAAACCGCTGTATTTTCACGTATTTCACTTGGGCTTTTGCTTGGCATTCTTTCCAGCTCAGAATTCGCCTCATTAAGTCGCACAGGTCGCTTTAGCAGCGCTCGATGGAGCATTAATTATGCTGGAGCCGACCAGTGCTGCGCAGTCGGGGGAACCAGGGAAATTCTCCGGGAAACATTCCCTAATCCGCGGGATATTCCACAAACATGGGAGCCGCGCTCGGCATCCCATTGTTATCTCCCTTGTGCAATTTGACGCAGGTTCGGAGCACCCACTCTTTTCAAAACTTTACTGCCCCCCCCCCTCCCCCGGGTCGGGTCTGGTCCCTCACCGCCCATGCGGGGCAACAAAGACATTCTCGCCCCGAAGCACACCGCTGGCGCACAGTGGATCGAGTCAGTGGGAGGGGTCGGACATGATTTTAAAAAGTTTAAAAGCGCACATCTTCGTGAATATGAAATTTTGGTGTTATGAAAGTAGTTTCATTGGTTTTTTCGTGAAATTTGCATTAGAAACCATCCCTAAAAATTAAAATTGTGCCGAGATAAACGTAAAATTGTACAATATTTGTGAAAAATTTCGTGTCCGACTTCCCCTTTGGACTCGTCCCGGTGTGCGGTGGTGGCGGGCGGCGGAATTCGTTTCACTTGGACCGAATGTTTTAATACCGTAATTCGGTGGCAGCGTTCCAACGACCGGCGAATTAAAATGCAGCTCAGGGAAAGGGTTGTTGCGCCCCCGCCGCCCGCCGCCCCTCCCCGCCGCGGGCGCATCCCCGAGATTTGGCGAAAAATAAATCGGGGAATTATCCCTTTTAAAATGGGCCGGAAGCATTGTTGAAATATGCGAGGGCATAAAGGCACCCGGGCCGGGGCGGACCGGTGCCGGAAGAGGAAACAGAGGCGACACTCCTTTTAGTCTTATCGACTTGGCGAAATTCGCGGGGGCCGCCCAGGGAGAACGGTGAGGGTCGCCACTCCTGCCACTCCCGGCTCGCCTTTCCCTTGTTTCACAGTTTGCAGTCCCTGCACGGCGCTCCAAGGTTCTGGCGCCGCCACCCGCGCCCTCGTCCCGTGCGTCGTCGGCATAGTTTATCCCGCACATTTACACTGTGCGCTCTCTCTACAGAGTGTTCAATAAGACCAGCCAATGACCCTGTTGCAAACTTTTGTTAGCGCAAAAGTAAGAGTAGTTATTCATTGAAAGTGTCTCAAAAATCACGATGAGCGCATCGGCAAAGTCTGAAATACACACTCCTTATTCACAATTTGCATAAGAAATTTGCGTTTTTTCGAGCTTCCCGCTTCAAAAACGATACCAAGGCACAGGTTAACATTTTTTTAGAGGAGTTATTCCATCTAACCCCTGCTCACAAGGGTACCACGCAATATTCAACACAGCCGACGCCAATCCGCCAAAATGCATGTGACGGGACGATGATCCTAACCACCTGATAACAATCAATGTGTTTACATTCACATTTTTCCCGCGTTGGTAGATATCCGCCTTGATTGACCTCGTGCTCTCCTCAACTTGCGCACGAAAGTGTCGACCATGTTGAGCAGGGATTGAATGGAATGACTCCTCTAACGAAATGTTCACCTGTGCTGTAGTATCCTTTTCGAAGCGGGAAGCTTAAAAAACCGCAAATTTCTCACGCAGATTGTGAAGTTAGGAGTGCATATCAGAGTGTGCCAATACGCTCATTGTGATTTTTGAGACATTATCTATACGGAAAAACTCTTATTTTTGCTCGAGCAAAAGTTTGCATTAGGCCCATTGTGCTTTTCGGGAAAAATCATAGGATGGACCTCTCGCATGCGTGAGGGATTTGCGAACGGACCAGAGATGGACCTAGAGAAGGTGCGAATTAAGCATTCTGATGCAAATTTCTTGGCCATTATATCACGTAGAACACAATTCTTGCATCGGTAATTACTGGTATCAACTTCTAACTAGGATATTAACATTTTAATTTTACATTGGTTACGGGAAATTTGAATTGCTCGGTCACAAGAAGAACAATACTCTACACGAGTCCGATCGCGCCCTACAACAGTTTCGGCAGTCTTCTCAATCGAGCATTGATCCTTCTTTATCCTTCATTGTTCAAAATGTAAACAATTTGCTATAGCTGAGCCAAAGAGTCAAGATTGAGGTTGTCATATTTTCGTATCGCAGAGTCTGCCACGGTAACGTCTAGTGTGCGATTTCACTCACATAAACCATTGAGTTTTCATGAGCGGGGGTTTTAATTCACGGTCGAGAAACATTAAATATCTTGGTCACGATTTAATTTCAGTAATTTTCGTTGCTGTAGTTGACTTTCACGTGAAATTTTGGTTAAACAACATGTATCAGAATGCTTAACTTCGCACCGTGTTTAGTGCTCCATCTAATCTTGGATATCCGCAAATTTCAATAAGGGAAAATAAGCAAAATGTTCCGACAAAAATGATTTATCCGGGTAAATTTGGCAACTCACGAATGTTCATACGGCGTTTTTCCTTGGCACGGCAAAGGATTTAACCGTGCGCGTTGGTCCGATGCGACGCCAAGACGCCAAAGCATGTCAACGCCTTGATGCAACTATTCGTGCTCAGGGGATGTCCGCGTTGCATATACAGATGATTGAAGGCGTTCTGGTCTCCAAGCCCACGTCCCTCCTCCTCCTATGAGCGATGCGCTAGTGGCGAAGCATGAATGATCGATTATGGATGTTTCCCCATTTGAAGCTATGAGAAAGAATCGATTATGGAGGTGTTCGTCGCGGACAGTGCGGACACCCTGTTCATCGATCATTTTCCATAAGTTTAAATAACAGATCAATCGATGTACCGCAAGATACGGCATGCCAATGATCACCTTAATCAAAATCAGTCTACTTAAATCAAGCGTTGCTGCATTTCCTCCCATGGTTTGTTTTTTTATCCAAAATCTAAAAGCCATTCTGACTTGATATTGTGAGTAAGTTCCTTAGAATCTGGTGAAAACTTACAATCAGAGGGACTTCCGAAGCATGATATCGTTTAGTTCTCCGTGAATAAAATAAAACGTAACAGGAAATTAGGCAATATGAAATGCAGATTTTGCTTAGATCCGTACACTTCAACCTCGCGACGACCCTGTATGAAGTCGTTTATTCACAGATTTCCGGAATCCCCCGTCGGTTTTGAGAAAGCGCGGCAGCTTGGCAGTCTCGAACACCCTATATACGAGAATGAAGCTCTCGCCGTGAGATGTAATGTATGGGAATTCTATAGCGTCTCAATACTCGAATGGGAAACTGCGGGTTTAACTTCTTTGACTAATGGCTCCGCCGTTTAGCCCTATCCGCGCGTCTGCACAGCGCTCTCGTCCTAAGGAAAAACCCCGTATGAGCCTTCACACATTGCCATACTTCCCTCGATAAAAAACGAATTTTCTAAGAAAATTCGAGAAAATGTGTGAGACGATTTCGTTCACAATAAAATCTAAAACACCTGACAATCGACCACTAGACAAGGTACGAATTTCAGCATTCTGATACATGTTTCTCAACCAAAATTTCACATAAAACACAATGCGCACAACGAAATTAACCGAAATCAACTCCTTACGAAGATAATTAATGATTCTTGATGCGTAAATTCAAACCACCCGCTCATGAAAACTCAATGCTCTACGTGATTCACATCGCTTGCTAAACGTTATCATGGCAGTCTCTGCGATATAAAAATCTGGCAACCTCAATCTTGACGCTTTGGCTCAGCTATAGTAAATTGCTGATAGTTCGAACAAAACATGGGGGAAATGGACATTGCTCGATTGAGAAGCTTGCTGAAACCGTTGTAGTGCGAGATTTGACTCACGTAGAGCTTTGAGTTTCTTGTGAGCGGGCAGTTCAAATTCCTCGTAGCCAATGTGAAATAAAAACGTTAATATCTTCGTTATGAGTTGATTTTAGTGATTTTCGTTGCACGAATCGTGTTCTACGTGAAATTCTGGTTAAGAAATATGTATTAGAATACTTAAATTCGTACCTTGTCTAGTGGTCCATATCGGGGGAAAGTATGCATGACTTTCCGCGAAAATGAATATTTTATCAAAAGAAATTTGGCAACATTCGAAGGGACATACGACGTTCTTCCTTAGGGCGGCAGAGCATCCCTTCTCTGTCCTCATCCCCGGCAGCGACGCTCTTAGTCGTAACGAAGGATTCGCTGTGTCCCTTGTGAGGACGGATCAATGTAACGACATTAATTGACCGCATTTATTATGCAACTTTGGTCTTTTCTACAGGTCCCGCTGGAATTGGAGAGCTTCCGGGGTCCGCGAGCAAAACCCGACTACCGTAAAACTCAGTGAGGCGTATCTTAACTCTACATATATTCGTGGTGAATTATATCTCGTTCTCCACTTCTGTACGCGTAATCATCAGAAATAGGTTATACCAAGAATAACATTTCGGCCAGGAGAAGTGGGAGGCCATATTTGATTTGGTTTTAAAATAGATTTGAGGCAGAGAGGTACTCACCGAACTGTGTAAGTAACGCTAGCTTGAAGGTGAAGCTATTTTTGCGATTACTTGAATGACTGCAGAAGACCGGAGGGCTACGCCCCACCCGAACGGGCCAGCTCCCAGCCGTGGCTCCTTCACCACTTTGTCTGTAACAATAAAAACAAAGTCATGAGTAAAACAGTCCTACAAATTTTTGGTCACATCATGTTTTGGAAAGTCTATTGAAGAATTCCATCGGCACATTTCCCATGCACTGTTATAGCGCTTGATTTGGGAAAAATGTCCAAAAACTTCCATCACATCAGTATGTTTCACAAATTCAAAATTTGGGAGTTTTTCAGGAGTATTTCTAAAAAAAAATAATAAAAAAATGTATTCAATTTAAACTCGTCTTTTGGTAACTCGTGTACTTGCTAGGTATAATTTTACAATTTCAGGCGATAGGGAGCTGCAGAAAGTCAACATTTTTCGAAATTTCTTTTCGCCCCTGAAACCCCCTTATAAACGAACTAATTGTGACAACAATAGGACATTAAGTGGGTTAGAGAGATTATATTAAATATTCAAAAATACAAGTTTTAAAAATAATACTCAATCATTGAAGCCGTGGGTGTGGGAAAACGCAGGGGGTATCGAAGAATCGATAAGGGAGTATTTTCGTCAACCAGGTTGCCGAAAAAGTGGCATGTTCCGAATGAACGGCACAATCTGATAAGCTAACACCGCATGTTCCACTCCATCGGCATCGACACAGCGGAATCAGATGCGCAGTGGCGTGGCGTGAATTGCGATATATCGATTGTTATGCCATTTAAACCTATGGAAAAAGATCGATTATCAGGGCGTTTGCAGCGAACACCTTAGTAATCGATTCTTTACTATAGCTTCAAATGGCGATATATCGATAATCGATCTTTCACGCCACGCCACTGCAGATGCGTATGGTGTGCTTTGCGATATATCGATTGATCTGTCGTTTAAACCTTTAGAAAAGGATCAATAAACAGGGCGTTCGCAACGAACACCTTAATAATCGATTCTTCACCGTAATTTCAGATAGGGAAATATCGATAATCGATCATTCACGCCTCGCCGCTGGGTCCGGCCGAAAGGACGAGCGCGTGACGAATGGGCGATTTTAATATTTAAACTAACGGAAGCAGTCGCCGAGGTGGGCGGGAGGCCCGGAAATCAGTGGCGAATCGTTAATGATCGATTATCGATTTTTCCCCATTTGAAGCTGTAATAAAGAATCGATTTTTAAGTGTTCATTGCTAACACCCTGTCTATCGATCCTTTTCCGTGGTTTAAATGGGAGATGAATCGATGTATCGCACGGCACGCTCCGCCCCTGCCGGAAATAGAGGTGGGGGTTGGGGATGTTTGACGCTCGATTAATGATGACCTCTATGAGCCAGGTGGAGCGGGAACTTTTCGCCTGTGATTGTTCCTGTTGATTCTACGCTCTATTGTTAAAAAATAGCCTTAGACCTAAACTTAGGTTAAGAGTTAGTAATTAATAACCATTAGATAAATTGTAATTGACACCCCAGATGGGGTGGTTGTACATTCTTACATACATATGAGTCGCTTTTACAGCGCTCTTCGGCGCTCTGCGACGCCCAATCGCCACAAAGCTCGGTCTTCCCACAGGTCATCAGGGAGTTGACACTCCCTCATCTCACTCAACACCCCCTGTCGCCAACCTCTCACTGGGCGTCCCCTCCGTCTCCTCCCAGGAGGAACCCAATCAAGCATCTTTTTTGGCAGCCTCTCTTCCGTCATCCTATTGACATGACCATACCAGACAAGCTGTCTGGTCATGACGTCGAAAACGATGTCATTTTCGACTTCCATTATTTGACGCACCCTATCATTACGGACCCGATCTCTCCTAGAAATTCCTGCCGACCGTCTCCAAAAATCCATCTCCGTTGCTCTTAGCATATCCTGTGTCCGTTTCTTCAGCTGCCAAACTTCACACCCGTATGTTAATATACTTTTGACTACAGCGTTGTATATCCTCCTCTTGTTATCTTTGGAAATCCGCTGATCCCAGAGGATTCCATTTAACATCGCTATAGCCTTCCTTGCTAAGGTGTTCCTTTCCCTGATAGCTTGATCCGTCCTTCCATCCTGGGTCAACCGCACTCCCAAGTACTTAAAGTGCTCGCAGCCTTTGATCTGCTGCCCATCCTCCAACTCAATGCTTTGCTGATCACCGCCAAAAGTCATCTTCTCAGATTTGGATATGCTGACTTCCAACCCCCACTTCCGATATTCTTCTACTAACTTGCGCATCATGTACTCCGCGTCATCTTGATCTTGAGCAACCACCACCTGGTCATCAGCAAAGCACAGAGTGAACAGAGTTTCAAGATCACCCAAGGGGACACCCATACCAGAACATTTCTTTTTCCATTCTTTAAGCACACATTCGAGATAAATTTTAAATAATGTTGGCGACAAACAACATCCCTGTTTTAAACCCTTAGTCACATAAAATCCCGCTGACAACCCCCCATGATACTTAATTTTGGTAAAACTCCCTTTATAAAATCGCTTGACAGCATCAATCAACCCCCCGTTAAAATTAGATTTTTCCAAGGCCTCCCAAAGTTTCACCAACGGCACACTGTCATACGCTTTCTGGAGATCCACGAAAATTAAATGCAGCTCCTGAGCTACGGCCATTTTCTTCTCAATGACCTGGACAATAACAAAGAGGTGATCTATCGTAGACCTGCCAGCTCTAAAACCAGCCTGCTCCTCTGCTTCGTGATCCTGCCATTCGTCCTCGATCTTCGCTTTCAGTATCTTCCCGTACACTTTGCTTATTGTCCCGGTCACTGAGAGCCCCCGGTAGTTGTTACAGTCGTCCTTCCTTCCCTTCTTTTTGTAGATGGCCTTGATCCAAGACTCCTTCCACTCCCTTGGTACCTCGTCACCCCTGATGCATTGTTGCATCAGTTTTCTGAGGCACTCAAAGAGCTTGGCAGTCCCGTACTTGACCAACTCGACAGGAATCCCACCAGGACCCGGTGCTTTGTCATTTTGCAGCTCTTTGACCGCTTTAATTATGTCACAAGTGTGGATCTCCAAGTTGTTCATTCTTCCGTTGTCCGTGCTGTTGTCTCGAAACTCTGGGCGCCTTTCCGTCAAAAGATCTTTAAAATGATCCTCCAGTTTTTTAAGTGATATCGGAGAAACGATGTCGCGCTTCATGTCTCTACGTAAACCTTTAATTAACTTCCAGCTCTCAGCACTTTTTCTCCCCCCTAGGTAGGTGTTAATTCTAGAACAGTTGCTTTCCCAAGCTTCATTCTTCTTCCGTGTTATGAGGCTCCTAACTTTAGACTGAGCTTTCCTGTAAGCAACTTTATCTTCAGCCTTTTTAGACGACAGAAATATAAGATGTTTTTGCCTCTTGAGATTTATCTCGTCTTCAATTTCTTCATCCCACCAGTAAGGATGCTGGTTTTTATTGCTGGTTTTGCAAATACCTAGGGCTTCTTTAGCTGCAGAGTGGATACAATCTTTAATGAAATGATATTGCTCTTCAGTGGTACCCGAAAGCCCATCCCCCAACTTCTCATCCAAGCGTTTCCGATACAGAGCCTTGACACTAGGGTGCTCCAAACTTTCGATGTTGTATCTTACCTCACGCTCTTGCATCCCCTGTCCCTGCTGTTGTTCAGGCACTGGCTCTACATCCTTAGTTCCTTTAACGGGAAACGCTATATCTGCTCGGAGGAAATGATGGTCACTGCCGCAAGACAGTCCCCTGCACACTCTAACTTGCTGTAATTTCAGCTTAGTAGAGTGCTTAACAATCACATAATCGATGATGGATTTCAATCCTCGCGTTGGCTGGACCCAGGTATACTTATGGATGTCTTTGTGTTGGAAAAAGCCATTCAAAATTCTCATCTCACTTTGAGTACAAATTGAGATGAGCCGATCACCGTTATCATTAACAGCATCCTCTCCAAACGGTCCGACAACTTTACAGTTGACTCTTCGTCCCGTTCTGCTGTTCAAATCACCCATAAGAATGACCTCCCTGCCAGCACCAACGTTCAGAATTTCATCATTCAGATCTTCAAAAAATTGGTCCTTACACGCGACAGTGGCATCATCATTTACACCGTACACTCCGAGCAGCGTGATCTTATGTCCGTATAGGTTGAGGTTCATTCTGATAAGTCGCTGGTTGACGGCCTCCCAGGTGCCCACAAATTTACGTAGGCTTTTCCGCATGAGTTCCACATTCTTTCAATTAATAAAAAAAAAAAAAAAAATCTCTACGCTCCGTGGAATCCGATGATGGCACTTCATTAGGAGCCCAGGAGCTTTCCACTGCGGTTAGATTCGCAATTTCACCGCTTATCATGGAGCTCTTTGGAGACGAAATATTTAAGGAATATTTAGGGATCACTCTAAGACATTTCGATACAACAATCAATCAATTTGAAATATATAAATTTTAAAAATTTTCCTGCGGAAAATACACCGAAAATCGCCCCGATTTCTCAATAGAGATGTTTGCAAGTGTCTGAAATTCGATGAATTTCGTGTTTGAGTGGAAACTACTAGGTGAACTGAACACGAGGATATCCTGAAGAATTTGCACACAAAAATTTTATCGCTTCATCTGCGAGTGCCTAATGAGCTAAGTTTGCAGTATTCTTCATAATTTTTTTCTGACATGGGAAATAGATTTAAAAGTGATAAAATGCGCCGCCTCACGACATCATCTGGCGGCATTTTCCATTTCAACACATGTATTTTAACAGATTATGTTATTTTGTCATATTTTCTCCAATAATTGTTCAATTTAGAAACCAAGGATATCTCCGTACTCAGTTTTCCTAGCAGTATCGTTTTGAAGATGAAATTCTCAAAATTTCAGACACCTGCAGCAAATTCTCTAATATGACAAAATGATACAGTCTGCTAGAACACGTGTATATAAATGGGAAATGCCGCCAGATAACGTCACTAGGCGGTGCATTTTCTCACTTTAAATCTATTTTTATACTATTTCTCATATCAGAAAAAAATTAAAAAAAATTCTGTGAAATCATCTCTTTAAGCACTTTCAGATGAAGCAATAAAAAATTTGCATGCAAATTCTCCAATGATTTGGTTTTCGGAGACAAAAAAGAAGGAGTTGGTAAAATATGGCAGCTTTGTGAGCGATGTAAGCAAATTTCGCAGAATCGACTCGGATAAGTAAACAAACAGTCTAACACTTCTTGGTCCCTGGATAAAGTGAGAAGTGTGCGTGCATGTTTGCGATGCTAGCGGAGTTCCATTCCCACATCCGGCGCGACAGCAACACGTCTTGGCTATTTTTCTGGGTAGGTAACTGCCGTGCTAAGGAAAAACGCCGTATGAACCTTCAGGCGTTGCCAAATTTCCTTTGATAAAAAATGACTTTCCCGGTAAATTTATGAATATTTTCCCTCCAATTTTTCAGATAATTTTGTTCGCAATTTCAACCAAAGTTCCTGAAATTTTCAGGGAAAAATATTCATAAATTTCCTCAAAAACTAACATTTTAGTGAAGGACATTTGGCAACTTTCGAATGTCCATACGCCGTTTTCCCTCAGCACGGCAGATAAAGACCGAGAACATACACCAAGAACTTCTAAGTTCATTATTCAGGCTACCATCCCAAGGATTCTCGTATTTGCTGAGATCTTATCGCTGACGTAGTGCGATTTTGATTTCCTACTCGATACTTGAATATAAGTGTGTCAAGTTGGTCATGGTAAATCGTAACGCATGGAATTAGAAAATGTCCGTGGCCATCTCTGAAGAAGCAAGGATGAAGTTTGAGCTATTGAGCAAATTAAACGCTTTACCCAATATGCAGAGATCCAAGATTACTTGGTAAAATTATAAACTTTTGCATCGGAGTGATGTTTACTTTGCCTATGTACGAATTGAAGGAACTCCTCTGGTTAGAAGTTATTGCACAAAAGTTAAGTAAGTTTCGATAATTCCTTGCACTGTGGATTGTTAATTTATCTAATACATGGAACTTATTTTGCTGATCGTTTGAGAGGCATTCAGCGACCCGATGATGAAAAAATATTGCAAATTTATGGTAAAAATACCTGGAATTAACTGCATTAAAGTTATTCAATTTTCGTTGTCCTGTGCTGCTCGGAAAGTTGTGGCAATTTAATGCATGCAAAAAAGATTCACGACCTCGTTTGCATTTGTTTCTACAGAATTGCGTATATACTTAATGCATTTTTCTTCCTCCCATTTAAATTCAAAATTATCGGGATTTTTTTGGAGTTTGTGTCATTTCGCTCAGGTTTTATGGAAGACTCTAGGATGAGGGTGTTGTTGCGTTTCCAAAAGTTGTGAAGTGGGTCCAAAATTATTTTCTGGAACATTTACCGTGGAATTCTTCAAGAATATTCATTTATTTTTTTCTTAATGGAATAGGATCTGGCGATCAAATCGCCTTCAACTGACTGCGAGGTATATGCACTCTCTCAGCAGTGCGTGTGGTATCACCGAGGGAAGCAAGGCTCTCCAACACCTTGTCGCGTCGCGTCAGCGCGGTCCGGCTCGTGGTTGTCCGCCAGTGGCGAGGCATGAATGATCGATTATATTATCGATATATCCCCATTTGAAGCTATGGTAAGGAATCGATTGTCATAGTGTTCGTTGCGAACACCCTGTTTATCGATCCTTTTTCTTGGGCTCAAATGGCAGATCAATTGATACATCACAAAGCACTCCACGACACTGCTGCCCTTAAAGCTCAGATTCGGATTCAGCTACTTAAAAAACACAAAAGAAGCAAAAAAACAACTGTGGGCCTGAAATTCCAGGTAGTTTTACCAGGCACCAGAACTAATAAGAATATTCAACTACGTGCCTATTATTTGACTGTATACCGAAGATAGATTGTCGCAGGCAAGTAATCAAATTGGGCATTTTGTCAAATTCCCGCATGCAAAGTGTGGCAAAGCACATTCTCACTCATTTTCAGATTAACTTGTGAGACTCCCGCCAATTTGGACAGGATAATCGTCTGTCTACATGAATAGGCATTATTTTTAAGAATTTGGATCATTGTATGGTCGCTGTGATAATTTTTAACCAAGATATAAACATTTAATTTCAGAAGATATAGAAATTTTTTGGAACACGTAGTTTTTACATCAATTCATTGACGATTAAGAGGGTGTCGCAGTCAAATAATAAAATCAAGCATATTGTCAAATGCCTATGCAGATAGTCAAATATTCTAACTTAGATTGAAATTCTGATTCTTCTCCTAATTTTAGAGAAAATAATTCATTACTCCTGCGAAAAAATTCCCAGTAAAAATTTGCATCACACAACAGTATTTTAAAAAAAAAAAAATTAGCTCTTGAACAGACACTTATCCTGAAATTTTGAGCACATCATAAAATACAGAATTTTTCGAATTTTAGCATTTAAAAATATGAGAGGCGATTGAAGAAGAAGAGCCAAAAAGAGTACGTAGGTTTGATAAGTTATTTTTCCAAAAATAGTGAAAACTCGTGAACCCTTCGCCATCAAGTCATAAAATCTTGCAGACCGTCAAAATTTAACTATCTGCCTAGGCATTTGACAAAATGCCTGATTTCTCTATATTTTCCTGCGACAGATATATCTTCGTTCGACTGACAAAAGGGCGTAACAACACTTTGAGATGAACCCGGGAAATCATTGAGGCTAATGAACGACGGGGTCCATCGCGAAGTGCGGTTATGTTCTTGTGTCAGGAGGGCGATGACATGTCAATCCCTTCCCCGGTACTTTGAACCCTGTCAAAATACACTTGGTGGTGTTAGGTTAGCCCATGTAAGTACTCCGTAGCGTACACACATTTGGCAATGAATCGGTGCCTTACTCCCACTCACAGTCAAACGACAAGCACGCATCGGTGATTGATGTTTGAGGAGTGAAATCAACTTAATCAACACCCTGTCAACCGCTCACACCCGCGGGTCGTCGCCGCTGACCTTGGGTGTTTGACGGCTTGACACCTTCAGAAAGCGCCCCAGACAGCGGGTGTTCCAGTAACGTAACGGGTAGCCGCTTCAGGGAAAATAGAATGGACAGCGCTGAAAGAGAGAGTTGCGAGAGACACAAAGACGGGGAGACAGTCGTACCCCGCCTCGTTGCTCCCACGAGGAAATATAGAAATAAATCCTACACATCATGAAAATGACCCATTTCACACTGCGTTGCCAGAGTGAGCGGCCAAAGTCGCCGAATGTCGCACTGGGTGGACACAGCATCCGGATAATTTGGCAACATCGATTTCAGACGACTGACGTTGCGTTTGGCGGAGCTTGGACGGCGTTAACGACCGCAAACTTTGCCAAGCTGCTAATGATAAGTTTAACAGGAGTCAGACAACCACAAGTGGACCACGTTAAGCAGGAAAGAACCAAGTCACATCGGTTATTGCCGAATTTAATCGGGCAATTTATTTTTTCACGAGAGAACGTTCCTGCGAATCCTTTTAAAAGGTTAAAGAATTTGCTACTAGATTGGGTTCCTACTGGGAGGAGACGCAGGGGACGTCCAGCAGAATCGTGGATAGGTGGCATTTAAGATGAAATCACAAGATGCCATTCACCAGATAACCTCTGGGTCCGTAAGAATGGCGATTACGTGTCGCAGAGCGCCCGGGCGCGCTGTAAAAGCGACTTGAATGAATGAAGGAATTTACTTCTTAGTATCCAGAAAATTTACTGAAATTCGCGAAAAAAAATGAAGAAAAAAACTGCACAGCCGTTTTCATGTAAAAAATTAAATTGTCCAGTTTTTAGCAATAGGGTGGGATGGGGGTGGTTCCACCACTTTTCTTCCTCAAGATTTTTCCTGATTCGCCTAATTGATGGATGAACTTGTTTGAATATTAAGAGTGATTTTTGGAAATTTTACTATGTACCGAAAAAAACGGATAGTTAGATGCATTTGTCCTTTCGCATTTTTAATTTCTTTAAAATAAAAAATAAACGTTATGATAATACGTTTCACACCCGAGCAGGCAGGAGGGTGAGCTGTTAACGCGGTTGAGAAGAGAATCAACAGTAGGATGATGGTGGTGTAAGAAGAAGGAGAGAAGTAGGAAAAGGGAAAACGCAAATCCTATGCAAATGGTTAAATTACCATAAAACAATTAAATCGCACGACCGTTTATTTAAATGGACTTAAATGGTGAGCTTTTGCTGGAATTCCAATAACCCTATCGAGATTATTGTTTGAATGAATTTCTCCTTGAGAATATCTCTTATTGGAAGTTCAGGAATACTTTATGAAAATTATGAGGAATCGTATTATAGGTATCCGGCATGAAGAGGACCCTTGACCCCGGAGCTTTTTAATCAAGAGGTACAAAATTAGCTACAGAGCAATGACTACCTATCCATTGGTCTTGCAAAGTGAACAGTGGGTCAAAGGTACTTGTCATAGAATCGTGGTTTGTTGGTTTAAGCTTCAGATTCGCAAAAATGTTCAAAATTCGTCCAAACGTCATATTTCTACGTTCAATATCAGCAAAGATATCGCCTCTCAAATACAAGACGTATCCAAAATCCGTGGTTCCCCAGACGAAGAAACAACTCCATCCCCAAGTTCCTAAAATTGACTCTTCTTCTTATTGTTTTTGTTCTATGAACGAATAAGGCATAGCCCTATCTGTCAGGCCATCTTGTGCCGAGCACATTGAAGCATAAAAACATAAAATCAATAAATAAAAAGGACTCGTCAAATCAACGAAACAAAAACAGCAACGAAATATTCAAATTTTTCACTGGAATGTAACAGAACACTATCGGTCTAAAATGTCGGTAATTTTTGCGTGTGCACACAAAAAAGATCCATGAGATTTTCGGTCAAAGCTGCCCCAACAGCTGCCTGGTAAAAGCACGTAGTTATATTTGGACCGAGTTCATCAGAGAGGAGCCAACCTACATTCCGGTGAAACTGAGGAAAAGATGTTTGAAGTTGTATTCCTGCCTGCATAAGGACCAATATTGAAAATTAACTTTAACCCCTCTTTTCACGAACTGATTTCTGTTTTTTGAATTCCAAATTTTGGCAAGAGAAAATTAAGGAAAATTAATAAATATAAGAGAGATATTTATAACCATTATTAAGATAGAGATATAAAAGANAGATTTTGTTAAATAGGTAAATGTGTAAACGACTAAGAGTTCCGTTCTTTGGTCCGCTTGGGGTACTCTATGACAGAAATGGAAACTGTCGTAGTGTGATATTTTCTTTTTCCACTGAAGAGGGGAACAAAGAAGAGCTTTTGGAGGTTTTTGGCAAGAGGATGGTGACTTGCCCGGAGTCTCTTTACCCAATTTTTTGGGTTTTTTGGAGTTTATATTTAGTAACCATTATCAAGATGGAGATATAAAAGAAAGTATTTAATGATATTTAGAAGCTGTACTAATAAAACAGCAATTAAATATATTTGAATCAGTGAATTCGAAAACACACCAACTCGGTAACTCGAAAATGCTCAATGTCCATTAAAGATAGTTTTTTTAATTTACATAAATGTCATTGAAGTTAGCGTATCTGTTCCAACTATGACCTTTAAAGGGTCCATAAGTACTTGTCTTTTGGCAGCAAAAATCTTTTTCTTAAACTTACTTCTTCACCTACTGTGCAGTTTTGTGTATGTCTTGATTTTTTTCATTTTTCCGAGTTGGTGTGTTTTTTTTCTCACTGATTCATTTAAATTAATGATTATGAGAAAGATATTTAAACTCAAACACTCTGAAACATGGAACTCGAGAACATTCTAAATTCAATTTTTTCGAAAATGTGGGTTGGTTTCTTTTTGTTAAACTCGGTCGATTTCGTCGTCCAGGACGAGTCATCAGACGTGTGAGTATTTCTGCATCACTCTTTGCTCCTCGTGGAGCAACGTGTCGGTGTGCGTGGGAAGGAAATTCATTTTCGGCGAGGAGAGTATAAATTTTCATTGGACTTCCGCATTGGCGGGCTTTATTTTAGTCGATTACACACTCTAATGAGCAGGTTAATACCAAAAGCTGCACACCTGTTAGGCAGCACTTGCTCCCAGTTCGAATGAGAGTGCTTGTCGACACCTCGTCGCTCCCCTGACGAAACGGTGCATCTCGATTTCCGCACAAGCCCCGGAGAGCACGGATTTATGTGAGAAATAAGGCGCGAGTAGAAATTGATATACGCCCTTTTGTCAAAGAGGCGACGACTTCAACACTGCCGCGGCTCCGATTCGTAACTTTTTCAGCCTGTTTTCAATTCATGGCGCGCCGAGGTAAATCGCCCGCGGACCGACCCCCGTCTAGGAACTTCCCGAACTCTAAACGCCCCTGTCCGAGCAGTAAATAAAATAAACGTTTCGACGGCCCAAGTGCGAAACCACGTATCTCCATTTGCGACGCTGTACCTAAACTTCTATCATGCTTCGTTTTTTCATTTTGAAAATTAGTCGACGTGATTTCTTGAGAACTTCCTTGGTTTTTCTTCTCTATCCGTAGAATATCCTCTCTATTCTAATTGAATCATTTTTAAGACGCTAGATGGCCCTGGTAAAAATTGGCGATAGGAGCTGCGTTTTAAAATACCATAGGAGTTCTTATAGCCGACTAAAGAAGGCTATTGAAAATCATGTAGCTGGCTGAAGAAAGCGGAGCAAATCATATAGCCAGGCTATACGAAGCTATAAAAAAGTATACAGTCGGGCTATGGTTCCTATCGCCGGGCTTTACACTTTATCGCCATTGGCTATAAAAGGCTATAAGAAATTGTGTAGAAATTCGTGTGCTTTGGAAATCATTAAGTTTGATACGGAACCATCTTCATATTTACAAAACACACATTATATTTTCCTTTAATACATATTGCGCAATGCGTGAAGTATCCCTGTTAGGTTTGTAGGCGCCGATGCGCGTTTCCCCCTCTCTGCCCGCTCGCCGCGCCGCAGCAAGCCACGGCGTCTGAAGCAACTGTTTCACACCAGAGGTATTGCACAGTATCATAAGAAATTGAAGGCTCTCCAACATATTAAGAATGACAGGCATCCTTCAAAAGTACGAAGCTTTCCTCGCAATATAAATCAAGATACTATTGCACAAAAAGAGAGCGGTAGTCCAAAGGACAACCGCGACAAAGTGTCTGGGAACCAAATTCTTCTTTGAGACACATATTTTTTCAGTATAAGTTGATACACGTTAAAATTGTGATACACAGTCAAGACGAATATTTTGTGTGCCAATGTATACTATAGGTTCCTTAGCAATGTTTCTGATACAAATTTGAGGTTATGCGAATGGACTTGACGTTGAGCACAAAAGATGCCTTTGATTTTGCCATGCATGCATGCTCGGAATTGAAGGGTGGAAAGGTGTGATTGAGCAATTAACTTATCATGAAAATACAAGAGACGTATACACTCCTACCGATCGATTATCCTGTCAAACTGCCACAAACTGAGGGTAAAAAATACATACAGAATATCAATGTCACTACGTTGGGGTAGAAATAGGAGGAACGGAACATGCCTCCATGTTCCTCGTAAAAAGTCTTTCTGAATAATGACTGTTGCTCTCTTTCATCGGATTTCACTTGGAAGGGGGAGGAGGGCTGAGGTCCAGTGGTTGGAGATTGCAGATTTAAAGGGCCTGGCAGACAAAACGATTACGTGCATTTTCTAAACAAATTAATATATTAGTGACTACAACTAAAACTGATCTTGAAGTATATTCTGCGAAAAATTCACCGGTAAAGTCATACTTTTAAGCAACAAAATGTGACTTTGAACTTTGTTTCTGCAATATTGGGCTCCTCGGATTTCGACCTCTTTAAACAAGTATTTCTCGAAGTAGCAAAAACTGCACTTATGCGACTGCCTCTCGCATCTATGGAAATCAATTAATTGTCATTGGATGTATTGGTGTCCACGCGGATGCATGATAAGGACTAAGATACGACTAGGAAACAACTCCAGAATGAAAACAACACCGTTAAAAAATGATACAGCTATGTTAACATATTGAAGATAAGGCGGGTCCACACGCATAGATCAAATCAAACGAGAATTTAACCTGGAGGCGATAAAAGCAATTACGGAGTCCATGGGAGTTATTTTACAGTCGAATATAGAGTTCATCATAGAGCCAAATAAAGACAGTTGTCGCATGCAGTTAGCAATTGCCGGGAATTCGCAAGTGACCTATAATCTACATGTTATGTCAATAAATTTCAATAGTGTGCATAGACATAATGACGGTTAAATGGGTAATGGCTCTCTAAAACACGATCTCGGCTCGAAGCGCCTTCATTTTTAATGATACTTCACGCTTTGTCTCAGAGTTAGTATAGTTGCTTGCCCGATCCGAACTTAACTAGGGTCGTGGATTCTCATTCAATGCACGTTCTTCTAAGTAGTGTGCTTACTACTTTAATTTTTTTACTGAGGAAAAAGTAATTAGTGCTCTGATATTGTTCCTTTATTTCTGAATTTTACGTTTTCTTATTTGTTCACTAGTGGATTTCACATTGCTGGTGACTATTAATTGGTCAGAGAGGAAGTAAGCCACATCTGCTAATGCCACATTTAACTGGGCAATTCAATTTTTTACAGGAGAACGTTTGTGCGGAATCTTTGAATTTTACGAAATGGTCACGGTACGAAAGATCACTGGAATTTGAGCAAAAATATACGCACAACCGTTTTCATGTAAAAAATCAAATTGTCCGTGTAAATTTGGCAATAGCTGATGTGGCTTGGTTCCTTTTCGCTCAACGCGATCCAAGTGCATGCAACTCAGTCAAATTTGATTCGAAAATAAAGACAAAGCTAACTCATCGATCTCATCTTTGATGGGAAAAAACTCAACACAGTGCTGTTTCAATGTCCGAGTCAATGCGACTGTTAACACAGTGCGTTGGCAAGAATGTAAACAAAAGCTGCGAAAAGGAAGAGGAACCTTGGGCGATGTATGATGTTGCCATAATATATGTGTTTACACGTGTGACCTTCCAAGGGTAAAGGGATCTTGTCCCTGGAGGCATTTTCTTGAGAGCGATTTTGTCAAGTTAGGTCGAAAATTTGATTTTTGAGTTTTCAACGAGAAAAACTTTTTTGGTGACTTGAAAAATTGGACATACTTTATTTTGGTGCCCAAAGAGTTCGTAAAGCGAACTCTAAGCAAGGGAAATAACTGGAGCTTGCTTTCACACACGCGCTTTCCTTTCGCAGATGCACGACACCTCTGATCTCGTCTTGAATGGGTTGGCGTAAAGGGACATTTTTCTGCGGTAAAACTATTCGAGTTACAATGTTTAAGCGCTCGATTCGACTCAAGTAAACTTAGGATTTTAGTGATCTGGGCATCGATGCCCAATGTGCGAAACCACGTATCTCTATTTTGCGACGTTGCAGACTTCCTTCATAATTAATTTTTTCTTCGGAAAACTAGCAAACGTATTTCTTGAAGACTTCCGTAATTTTTCTTCTGTGTACGCAGAATATTTCATATAAATTTCAAGTCATAAAGTTGGCTTGTTTCTCTTTACAGGAATGAAATAGGAGCAGACATTTTGAAACACCGCAGAGGAGATACGTGGTTCTGTACTTTCGGTATCGATATGTAAATTAACTTACACAATGATACTGTTCTCTCTTATGACTTTAATTTGAAAAGTTTCCGCGCAACAACCGTTCTCTACGAAAACTTAATTTAGGCGCTTAATTTTGAATTCAGTCTGGTAGTTCAATAGGCGCGATAATGTATAGATTAATATTTCGTCACCTTCCGGCCGAAGTGTTGCGTCACGCAACGTTTAAAAAATTTCGCCGCCTTTTTATTTTTTTCCAGAGAAATCGTTGGGTGAATCTGCTTGAAAATTTCACTGAATTTCATCGGCAGCACAAAAAAAAATTCCGCGACGTTTTCGAACCGCTTCGTTGAACAATTTCTCGGTAAAAAATTAAAATGGCGGCGGAAATTTTGAAACCTCGCGCTTGTGATACTTTGGCCGGAAGGTGACGATTTAATCTTTGTTACGCGCGACACTGATAAACAGTTTACTACACGTAAATGAGTAGATAGATAGAATTTAAAGAGAATGATTTTTTATCAATTGGATTTTCCTACCCATTTCACTTTTCGAACCGCTTCGTTGAACAATCATTTCTCTGTAACAAATTAAAATGGCGGCGGAAATTTTTAAACGTCGCATGGCGCTTGTGATGCTTCGGCCGGTAGGTGACGATTTAATCTTTGTTACGCGCGACACTGATAAACAGTTTACTATACACGTAAATGAGTAGATAGATAGAATGTAAAGAGAATGATTTCTTATCAATTGGATATTTTTTACACATTTCACTCTAATCTGACAAAGCAGGTAAGGCTTGAAAGCTGATAAAAATAGGGGTGGCGAAGGAGGTACATGTGAAATCACTTATAAGGCGGTGCCGTGAGTCATACGCAAGAGCGACGACCATCCGAGACGCGACTCGACGCGACGTGGCGACGCGCCCATTAAATTTTGACGTGGCCGCACAGTGGATCGAGTCAACTGGAGAGGTCGGACAAAATTCGGAAACTTTAAACGCTTATAACTCCGTTTACACAAAACTTTGAGGCTCTAAAACGTATTTCATTGGTTTTCTCGTGTGGTTTTCTTCTTAAAGCACCCCTTGAAATTTAAAATTTGACAGAATTAACTTCTGAATTTGCAGTTTTAGTAAAACATTTTATGTCCGACCTCGCTAATTGACTCGATCCACTGTGCGTCGCCGGGACGTCAGAACAAGAACGTGAGACCTATCGCCGAATGAAAAATTCAACGCTACCCCCCGTTCACTCGCTTCATCAACTGCGGGTCCATCAATGAAACCGCTACGAATTATTGTTATCGTCCTTTTCAATTTATATCCAGCTATTTAGCCTCTGCTTTATCGATGGCTATAGTCGAAAAATACGCATCTTTCTTGCAATGTGTAAAAATCTCAGATTTGATTTTATATCCTCAAAAGATGCCTGACCGCGGTGCATCTTGAAATTTTTTGGAATATTTCAAAGTTGGTAAAAAGAATTCATAAAAATCCAATGATTTCGTGCCTAAAAATGAGGAGTTTGGAGGACGAATGCGTGGGATAAGGGCAGTTTTTGCTGTTGTGAGAAATACGTGTTTAAAGTTACAAAACACGAAACCTGATTGCGGAAAAAATTTTTAAACTCACGTTTTGACGGTAAAAAATCAGAATTTAGTAGTGAATTTTTCACAGAATATATTTAAAACTAGATCAAGTTTATATCATTAAAATATCAATGTTTTCAAAAATTACACTTGTCCCACTTACCTTCCAAGCTCTCTTTGAACAACGACAGAAGAATCATCCAAAAAAATCCCAGTCAAACCTTCCATAGTGAAATAAAAATCCTGAATAAAAATAAGAACCTTGTAAACCGCGGCACAAGAGGACTAAATTTATTAGATTTTATCCCACCCAAAGTAGCTAATTAATTAAACCCCGAGAATAAACAGTTTGTTCCGGTATCAATAACGCAATTTTGATTGTTCGAGAACCAATATCCCCTTACCCGTGAACGATCACATTATTTTGACTGGCGAGGCGTGTGAACGATCGAATATCGATACGTCCGGCTTTGAGGATGTGGAGTAAAGAATCGATTATTAAGATGTTCGTTGCGAAAACCCTGTTTACCGATCCTAGTCCATGGGTTCAACTTTCAGATCATTCGATATATCGCAAAGCACGCCACGCCACCGATTAGTTTGTTTCTCCATTAAGGTGGCATTAAACGGCTGTTTCGGAACTTGATTCCCGCGGCCCGCCGGTTGATATTCTCAGACGCTGGCTGTGAATTTATAGGCAGCGTCCTTGGTGAAAAACGAAAACAAGCAAGAGCTCGCCGAGTATGAAAACTCCAGTATCGTTATCCGGGTCATTTGCAGGCTTTATGGCGCTTGAGGAATCGGGAATGGTGCCATCTTAATGAAATGAAAAATCGTATCCGGGAGGAGGCAGTGAGGGAGATCGCTCCTGGATTCCTGCATCTGCTCTTTTAACGGCTCGTCCCCTCTCCAGATCTTAATAATTTATCATTTCGGGCCGGAGCCGTTTCTCACTTCCGGTAAATCGTCCATCCCGTTCCCGCTAACGAGAAAGAGGCCGATGATGGGAAAACTTTGATGGTTCGCCAACAGAAAAAATTTGGACGGCACTAACCTCCTAGGACCTGGAGATGAAGTGGAAGTAGAGAAGTTTTTAAGAGTCGTCCCTAAATTACATATCGCTAAATTTTCGGTTTTTTGACAATCCCCACCCCCTGTAATGCTCCGTAACGCTGTGCTGGACCCCCCTACAAAATTACGTAACGCTTGTCTGGACCCCCCGTTTCGACAAAAAAAATATTTGAAAAGTCACCTTACATTTACTGACCAGAAAGGCGTTTTTATTTGGTGAGGAAAATTGAGAGTATTGCAAAGAATAATTTCGGGAATCTTCAAAACTTCTAAGGACGACCGGCGGAAAATCACTTTAACTTGTTACGTAAGGCCGTAACGCCTCGCTTTATACCTGCTCCACCCCCCTGTAACGCCGCGTAACGTTGGCAAAGACCCCCACCCACCCCTTGGAGCGTTACTTAATTTAGGGACGACAACTTAGCGGGATAAGGGGTAGTAACCGAAATTTTTTCTCAGTGCATAATAAAGCTATTGGAATTCGGTTACGCTCATATTCCTACGGGAAAAACCATTCACTATAATTTGATGATCGTTCTAGCATGAAAGCAGTTATTCGATACACTCGCACAAGCTAAAAATTGGCGATGAGCACATCATAAATATATAGTGACGAAAACGGAGCGGAAATTGATTTCGAGTCGCGAATAAAGGTGGGGGAAAGTATTCGGAAAGGGAGAGTGGGTGTTTCCTTATTGGCGCGAACCCCTGTCCCTTCGTCGGTTTAATCGGGGATTCGCGAGGTCCACGTATTCGCGGATACGCTACGGCCACGTTGGTGAGCTAAGGAAGAACGCCGTATGAACATTCGAGAGTTGCCACGTTTCCTTCGACAAAATGTTTGTTTTTGAGGAATGTTATGAAAATTTTCCCTTCTAATTTTCAGGAACGTTAGGTGAAATTGCGTACAAAATTATCTGAAAAATCGAAAGGAAAATACTCATAAATTTACCAGGAAATTCGTATTCTCTCAAAGGAAACTTGGCAACGCGTGAAAGCTCATGCGGCGTTTTTCTTAGCACGGCAGAGTTGGTGTGCGGGAGGGCCATGTCGCGTCGCCGGGTATAAATTACTTTTGAGCTCCCCGTCAGTCGAGCGGCGTGAATGATCGATCATCGATATTCCTCCATTTGTAAGTGTGGTAAAGAATCGATTATTAATGTACACCCTGTTTGTCGATCCTTTTCCATGGGTTTAAATGGCGGATCAATCTGAACATCGCAAAGCACACCACGGCACTGCTCCCCGTTTGACTCGGTGCCAAACTGCCGCGCACTTTCAATCACACTTCGAAACCCTGAGTGTCCCTGTCCGTGATATGGCCCAGAATCGATCCCCGGATCCCTGATTTTGTTTGCTCTCCTCCCACCCTCACCCCCCCCCCCCTCGCGCCTCCGGCCACGTTCACCCTGGCACCCATCGGGGACCAGCGAGTAAATCTTGCCCGCAATTATTCGTTACTCTCTAAATTGAGTCCGGGGTAAGTTCCGTTTGGTGCGGCGAAAGCCATTCTCATCGTTCACTCGGATAAGTTCGAGACGAATGGCTTGGCAATCGCAGTGGACCACGCTCACAACCACCGTGCCGAAAAGCGCGGTATAAGGATCGAATTTTCACACAAAATGTCCACACAACGTGTCACACAAAATGTTCACACAACGTGTAACACAAAATATCCACACAACGTGTCACACAAAATGTCCACACAAAATGTCCACACAAAATGTCCACACAAAATGTCCACACAAAGTGTCCACACAAAGTGTCCACACAACGTGTCACACAAGATGTCCACACAACGTGTCACACAAAAGAAAATGGATTCCTGGTTTAAGAATCAAATTGTTGAAAAATATGTCCGACGTGTTTTAAATGCTCATTTTACGATAGTGGAACGCTAATTTAACCGCAGAAGTGGTAAATTAGTATTTTTTACGGTAAAATCAACATTGAAACAAGTAGGACACTTTTTTTAACTACAAGATTGTTAAATCAGCAATGCTTTTTTCCGTGTGGTTATTTTTTCTCACTGCGTGATGATGGCTTCAGCATTACCAAAGCCTAGATCGACATGAGTGTTAAAACTTGAAAATGATCTGTCTTCATGTAGATAAAGCTTGAGCACCAATTTTCGCTTGCTGAAAATGACGTCATTCGAAGGAGTTTCGTGGAAATTTCGGGAGATGGAGGAGGGACGGGGGGGGCGGAAGGTGAGCCTGAAATGATGATAAAAGCTAATGGAAGTGCTTCCTACAACAACGTATTGTAAAATGATTCTGTATTCTTTGATGTAAAGATTTGAGCGTTCGTGCTGGAAGTTCCTCCCCCATACCGGGGAAAAATGGCACATGCAATGTCGGAGGATCTTCGTACCCTCACTTTGATCCCCCTCCCGCCTCCCCACGAAGGGGTGGTGGTGAAGATCCGGCTTCCTCCAAACGAGTTTGAGTAGGAGTGCCAAGTGTTGTCAAAGCACGGATAGTTGAAAATCAGACCGAAAATCTCCGATAGGAACAATCAAAACTGCGCGCTTGTTTTCCATGTATACATGAATAAATAATTCTGCTTGAGCGAAATTTTTAGAATTTGATATGAAGTAAATACTAAGACTATATGTTCATTTTCAAGTCATCAGGAGTATTTTTCACAGACGCCATCTCATGCCTACTCAATGGAATTTTGAAGTCCCTGAGTGAAGCCGCAAAAAAAACTATGCTATGGCCAGGTTAACATAAATCGATTATCTATTTTCAGTTGTTTAAAGGAATACACCTTTCAACATCGTGGCTTTAAAATTTTCAGAGCGTGTTCACAGTAACGCAAAACCGCCAAAAACTTTTACGTATGAGGATAGTTAGTTTTTCCGTAAAGTGGTAAGATAAAAATTGATGTTTCGCAAAATTTACTGGCGTAACGCATCTTGATGATGAAACTGCATAAATGCGTACCTTGATTTGCGACGTTGCAGACTTTATGTCATACTTTATTTTCTACTTGAAATACTACCAAGTGTCATTTCTTGAAAACTTCTGTTATTTTTACTCTCCGCGTGATAAACATTCTGTGAAAATGTCAAGCCATAATGTTGATCGGGTCTCATTTTAACAAATAAAGTAGGTATGCTCGGATATGCATTTTTGCAGTTTCACCGTCGTCTGTTTTTAATATTAACCATTTATACGTACATATTTCAAAATTCAACGGACACAAATTAAATGAATAATATTAATCGTTCGATTTTCATTTCATCATATTTTTAATCAATTCATACTCACTAGCATGACTTGAGCTTCTATTGCACCGATGCATTTTTGTCATTCGATTTAAACACACCTTAGTGTAGAGAAAAAAAAGAAAAAACTTATCTTCCTTTGAAAGATCTACCTCCATAAAATTACGTTCGATCTGGCAACATGGACCCTTTTTCGGCGAGACCGGGCTCGAGATAAACGCAACCCGCAAAGCGCTGCGCCTGTCAGTCTGCGGAAAAGCTCTGCTCCAGAGCGGCCAGATCGTGACGAAAATGACGCATTTCCCTGAGGTAATGACGTCACTATTCCGTGACACAGTTACCGCCGGCCCTCGCACGAAATCCACGGCCCGGGTATCCCCAAAATCAGACATCAATGCACTGTTGAGGTTAACTCATTCCGCACTTCTTGGCAATGTGAGCGGACCCTATGCCATGAGATGCTCATTTATCTCATTAAACCCCGCTGCATGCAAGGAATGCCACGAGAAGCTGTTCAAACAATTTATGAGATAGAGCGCCCGGCTTTGGATTCTCGTGGAATTCGAGGGGTGTTAAATGGTGGTTACATTGGTTTGGCTAGTGATAACTAACTACCCTAAACGTGGGTAGGTCCAACCGAGGCCTAATACACACGATAAAACTTTTTCGGACGGCAGTGAATCAAATTTGATTTAAAAGCGCGATAAAAACCCAAAGAACCGACGATCGCACGAAGAGGTGGATGGGAACTGGAAAAAGACAGAGCATCCAAATGGACCGCGTTAAGAGGACCCAAGCCACACCAGCTACTGCCAAATTTAACTGTGCAATTTAGTTTTTTACATTGAAACGGTTGTGCGGATTTTTGTGCGAATTCCAGTGAATTTTCAGTATAGTACCAAGCAAATTCCTTAAAATTGTCAAATAGAATCCACACGATTTAAAAAATTAAATTGCCCAGTTAAATTTGGAAATAGCTGATGTGGCTTGGTTCCTTTCTACTGAACGCGGTTCAAATACAAATCCATTTTCTGCCCGATAGACCACCAGACAAGGTACGAATTATAGCATTCTGATACATGTTTCTTAACCAAAATTTCACGTAAAGCACGTTTCGCGCAACGAAAACTAATGAAACAAACTCCAAACGAAGATATTCGTGTTTTTACATCACATTGATAATTCCGAGGAATTTGAACTGCCCGCTGACAAGAAATTCAAAGCTCTACGTGAGTCAAATCGCGCACTACCACGCTTTCAACAAGCTTCTCAATCGAGTTATGTTCATTTCCCACCATATGTTGATAAAACTATAAGCAATTTGCTACAGCTGAGCCAAAGCGTCAAGATTGAGGTTGCCAGATTTTAATATCGCAGAGACTGTCATGATAACGTTCAGCGCACGATGTGAATCACGCAGAGTATTGAGTTTTCATGAGCGGGTGGTTTGAATTCACGCATCAAGAATCATTAAATTTCTTTGGAAGGAGTTGATTTTGGTAATTTACGTTGTGCGCATCGTATTTTACGTGAAATTTTAGTTAGGAAACATGTATCAGAATGCTGAAATTCGCACCTTGTCATTATGGTCCATTCAATCGAAAAAACCGAACGTAGAGAACTTTCCTATCCTTTCTCGGAAAAGAAATTTTATCGGGCGAATGTTCATACGGCGTCGAAACAAAACATGGGCCTTTTAAGCCCCATTATTCAATGCCGCGATGACCTAACACGAGTTCAAATAATCGCGCCAAACATAGTGCGGCCATCGTCAAACTCATGTCAGCGCCTGCGAGACTGGAGGAATACTTCATGCATTGCGCCTAATAGTGCGGTCGGAGTCGAACGCATATCAGCGCCTACAAGACTGCATAAATACTTCTCGCATTGCGCCAAACGCAATGCGCTTTTTGCGATAACTATTCGACTACAGGTTAAGGTACAATACCGCTAGCTGGAATTAAGGCACATCACACCGTGGTCCATTAACGACGTCATGAATTAAAAAGGTTGAAAAAATTGCATTCAACAACTCAATTGGACATAGTTATGCCACAAGGAACTATGTCTCACGCAAACCCCTATGAACATAGTTCCTTTTAACATAAATACGTCCAATTCGTCGCCCTTCGAACGAAAAGGCGTATCTCAATTTCCATGTGAGGACGATTTCGCATATAAATACATGCTTTCTAGGGCTCATGCGAAATCGAGATACGCCCATTCGTCAGAGGAGCGACGAATTGATCTTACGAGTGGGCGAATATATCACCGGACGTTACTGGATTAAAATTATGACAAGGCCTCGAAAAAATAAGTGAATCAATGTCCACTATCCAGACTGACTTTAATTCATGAACCAGTCTGAATCAGTGTGATGTTCACCGAGCACTCAAAACATCACTCGGTCCAGACTGACATTATTCTCATATTTAATTGACTCGTGACATCAGAATGATTTGTTCCATAAAGCAGTTAAATTCTGGAATAATCAAAACAGGATTTCCAGCGATAAACAATTTTCAGATAAATTATGCATGCATTTTATGTATCTTTCATAACGATATAACAGGCCGCACTGAAATGAGAAGGAACTATCACCATCATGCAGTGGGCTCCGGGGCCCGTAAGAATACACGCAAGACAGGGTCAATGTTGGAATATAGTTCCTTTTGATTTCGGTATTAGTACTAACCGTAATAAACCTTAATATTAGGTATTAATATAGTTCCTTTTGACGTCCGGTTAAAAAACCACTTTTCTATACAATCTCTACTTTTAAATCTCGCTCATCTTACCCCAAGTTTTTTTCTTAAACTTTGATTTAGAACTTTCCATCGATTCAGGGCAAAATTATTATTATTATTATTATTTTCTTCCCTTGCAATTTGAAAAAGTGGATGTGTGCAGTTATGGACTTACACGCTCCAAGTGCGTCCACTAAATTGCATAATGTAAAAGCATAGCTTTGCACTAAAACTTAATTTTTGCTAAAAAGGCTAAATATTAATTCATTTGACGCTGTACTTCCACCTTGGAAGAGACTGATTATCCAGTGGGTAAGGGCTCAAGAGTCTTTTAAATTTATAAATTTCTTGTAGCATGCTCCTTCTGAGTTTTCCAGTAAAACCTTATGAAAGACAACTTTTTTATCCCTTCGTCCGATTTCAAATGTTCCATTTTGTAAGTTTTGAAGTCGATCAAAATGTGTCCCTCTCCGTTTGTTACAGCTCAGGGGTCTCCAATTGGGCTCAAAGGACATCTATTAAATAGTTCAAATGGATTGTTGCACGTAGGAGATATACAGCCGTGTTCATAGACTTCGTAGGAGTAAAATGGCGGGAGAATCACGATGGACACTCCAAGAAAGTCTAAAATCTGCGCATTAAGGCGATATGTGCGTAATTTGGAACACGTTTTTCTAAATTTTCCGCGTCTTTTCCAGTCATCGTATTGGGCAGCAATGGCAACTTCAGTCATCTCACGCTAAACGAGACCTGAGAAACCTGCCAATTTTGAACATAATATTTATCAACATAACCTGCAGATCGATGAAATATAGAGGTGGTATGCGAGGGGAATGGACCCTTATCAAGCATAACATTTCGTTTGTACGTAAAACAAAGGGACAACAACGAATTCGCAACAACCGATTTTTGCCGGCAACCACCGAAGCAGACTGAATTTTTCATTTCCTATTTTCCAAGGACTCGATAACTGCGCCCATACGCGGGAAATTTGAAAAAATCAAACTACGCAAATCACGTTCTAAGGTGTGGATTTCAGACTTCTTAAATGTCTTCATGGTGATTTTTGTGGCATTTTACTTCTGGACAATTTATTTGCACAACTGTCAGTGCCTCTTGCGTGTTACCGACCCATAATGGCTCATCTGAAAAAAATATGAACTGAAGCATTGATTTGTGCATTTTCTCGCTCAAAGTTATCGTCGCAAATTATGCCGACAGAAGAAAGTACAGCACCACTGATATTTTTTCCAACTAACAAGCAATAGGAAAAAGAATCAAGCGAATTTATAAAAAAAAATTCATCGATTTCATTTTATTTATTTTTATTTTTCAATATTGATACATGATTAGTCGAAAGACTAAGACTGTAGTACAGTCAAGTTAAGAAATACAACTATAAATACCTAGCGTACGGAGACATGAATTTCAGTTTAGCACTAAACTTCTAGGAATTCATTTAGGTTATAGAAAGCCTTTTCAGTCGAAGTTTTCTAAGAAAGGAAGAAAACGCTGAGAAGTCAGAGTTTTTGAAAAAAAATTAAGTTCATGGGTATAGTTTGTTAAACGATTGGTCACTTGAATATTTAGTATTGGATTCTGAGATTTTTAACGAAAGTTTTATGTTGTGACAGGGATGGGAACCAAAAATTGACGCTGATTAAGGATATAATTTCATTAGTTTTGGGATTCAAAAAAACTGGCAACTTCGGTGAAGAGGGGCGGAGGGGTAAGACGCGAGGAGATTTTAATTATCTGTCATTGGCTCCCGAAAAGTCATTCGTGCCTCCCCGCTCACCCTGACGCACCATCGTTTTGAGCGATTTTCAGAACCTCCTCACGTAGGATGTCGTCAAGACTTTATCGCGGCATTGTTACGACGTTATTGTTACCCCGTAGTGCGCAGTTGCCATTCAACGGCCGTTGAAATAATCGATGAAATCGACCAGATTTTGAGCACTGGCTTGGTGGTAGATAAATGCCGAGCAGAAGAAGCAAGCCGGCGCCGGCAGAAAATTAGAAACTAAGTTATAGATAACTATTCTAACATTACATTTAATCTTGGCCTATCTTCCAGCTTGAAGGGATGTTCAATGTTCATAGCTTCAGTGCCATGCAAACACTTTGCTCTGGGGGCACTTCACGCCTTTGGGGTTAACAACACTCGCGAAAATCGCACAGTGGCGATTCTGCACGTTGGCAAGACCACCATTTGAAGCCATTAAAAATATCTATTTTAGGTGAGGCAAGTTACCTCGCCAAGAATCGATTGTTTTACATGCGTTTATTGCAAGAAAAACGGTCATAACAAAGTTTACGAATCGCCACTGTCATGCACCTCTTCACAATGGGCCTGTTGCAAACTTTTGCTAGAGCAAAAATAAGAGATGTTCCCTCTGGTAAAAATTGGCAGTAGAACCTGTGTTCCAAAATACCATAGACCTACAGCCGACTGTACGATTTCCAATAGCTTCTATAGCCGGCAACACAATTTCTTATAGCCTTTTATAGCCGATGGCGATTAAGCTACAGCCTGACGATAAAGTATATGCTATCCGTTACTAATTACGGATGCTAGGACTTGGTTAGTTTTTGGACTTTCGCTCTCTTTTTGTGCCGTAGTATCTTGATTTATTTTGCGAGGAAAGCTCCGTACTTTGGAAGGATGCCTGTCATTCTTAATATTTTGGAGAGCCTTCAATTTCTTATGATACTGTGCAATACCCCTGGTGTGAAACAGTTGCTTCAGACGCCGTGGCACGCTGCGGCGCGGCGGGCGGGCAGAGAGCGCGAAACGCGCATTGGCGCCTACAAACCTAACAGGGATACTTCACGCATTGCGCAATGCGTGAAGTATCCCTGTTAGGTTTGTAGGCGCCAGTGCGCCGCCGCTCCGCTTTGTGTTAGGCTTTAATATTTAATCTCGTGGAGTCAGCGTTGTTCAACTCATGACTTTGAAATGTTTGCACACTCTGTATGGATTATTCTCATTTTAATTGATGAAAACAAATATGTAGTAAAGGAAAATATAATAGGCGTTTTGTAAATATTATGGTGATTCCGTACAAACTTGCGGATTTACAAAGCACACAAATTTCTACACAATTTCTTATAGCCTTTTATAGCCGATGGCGAAAAAGCAACAGCCAAGCGATAAAGTGTAAAGCCCGGCTACAGGAACTATAGCCCGGCTGTTTAATTTTGTATCGCTTCGTGCAGCCCGGCCGTATGATTTTTTCCACTTTCTTCAGTCGGCTATAAGATCTCCTATGGTATTTTGAAACGCAGCTCCTATCGCCAATTTTTACCAGGGCCTCACAGATAATGTCTCAAAAATTACAATGAGCGCATCGGCAGACTCTGCAATGCACTCCCAACTTCACAATCTGCATAAGAAATTTGCGTTTTTTTAAGCTTCCCGCTTCAAAAAGGATACTACAGCACAGGTGAACATTTCGTAAGAGGAGTCGTTCTATTCAATCCCTGCTCAACATGGCCGACGCTTCCGCGCGCAATTGAGGAGAGCACGAGGTCAATCATCAAGGCGGATATCTATCAACGCGAGAAAAATGTGAATGTAAACACGCCGATTGTAATCAGGTGGTTAGAATCATCGTCCCGTCCTATGTGTTTTGGCGGTTTGGCGTCGGCTGCGTTGAATATTGCGTAGTATCCTTGTGAGCGGGGGTTGGATGGAATGACTCGTCTAACGAAATGTTAACCTGTGCCGTGGTATCGTTTCGGAGGCAGGAAGCTCGAAAAAACGCAAATTTCTTATGCAAATTGTGAAGTAAGGAGTGCATTTAAGACTTTACCAATGTGCTCATCGTGATTTCTGAGAAAATTTCAATGAGTAACAACTCTTATTTTTGCTCTAGCAGAAGTTTGCAACAGGCCCATTCAATCATGATTTTCTCAATCTTCCTAATTACAAAACTGAGTCCAATTGGAGCTTTGAGTACAGAATATTTTCTACTTATTCTAGTGTCCCGTCCGAAATTGTAAGAGAAAGAAATGAATGAAATATTAATAATATACATGATATTAATATTAATATAAATATCAATTAGAGTCACTTATTTATATTAATAATATTCAAACGCAAATTAAATTACGTGATCTTTATCTTCCTCACAATCCTATACTTTCCAGAGGGTCCGTAAACCGCTTGAACACATTTTCTACCCTCTTGATGCCGTGCTTTCATTCATTCTTGAGTCGCTAACCCGGGGGATAAGTTTCATTTTAACTAAATTATGTATTCCGCAAGCGCCATTCTACACGCCTCTTCCATTTCGAGGGATTCCAATGCAGCGCGTCCCCTTTGTTGATTTTCGGAACGAAGGTCCCTACGTTTTGAGTTGGCTCAGCGGATTAACTCCCTGGAATTTAGAGGGTAACACTATCATGCGCAATCTACATGTGCAATCTACATGTGCACGTATCGTCGCTTCTCAGACGTAAGAACATATCTCAATTTTCCTGTGAGCCCCCGAAAACATAGATTTAAATGTAAAGTAGGGCCCACGAAGAAATTGAGATTGTTTTGTCAACGCTGAAAGTCGACTTATCGAGTACCTAAATCGAGCAAGAGGGACTCCTTTGTTGAGGTGATTCAGCCCGGATTCTTGCCTAGTCGAACTGAGTACGATTGAAGCATAAATCTCGGCAGATCTTGAAAAAACAAAAAAAGGGACGATTGTATACGCGGATTCGGCAACTTATTCAGCAAAATTTGTTTTCTCCATTTAAACATATGGAAATGTGTCGATTCCTAGAGAGGCCAGGTGCTCTAACAAGAATCGATTACTTAACATAGGTTTAAATGGAGGAAACCCGGTGTTGCCAAATTGCTGGATCCGCTTTTGGACGAATGAGCCTGAAGAATCATTCTCGACCTGGAAGTTGCTATAAGTTGAAAAAAACGAAGGCAGGATTCTGTCAGGAAAAAACATCGCATTCGATAAAAATGCTGATAGTGGATTGTACCTACATCTTAAGTCCATGGGCCAGATGAGTATTTTAGACTGAGGGGTATTCGATCGACATGAATCGATCGACACCGATTCAATCGAGACATTATTGAGAAAACGGTGTCGATTTGATAAACATGAATCGCTCGGAAAATAAAAGCGTGAACCGATGGACGTGATTCGATTGACACCGATTCGATCGACTACTTTGAATCGATCAACAAATCCGTGAATCGACAAACCCGTGGATCGGTCGAATTTTGTCGATCAAATCGATACAGATTAAATCACGTCGATCGGTTCCTGTCTATATTTATCGATCGAATCGACACCGGGTTTTTAATTTGAATCGATGTCGATCTGTTCACATCGATCAATCACGCTGTTATTTTCCGATCGAGAATGCATACCCTCCATTTTAGAATGGATCATCAACCATCCGTTAAAGGTAAATTCGCTGATATTGATTTTTCGAGAAAAATACTCCCAACGTCATGAAACATCCGAGACCGTGAGACGCCGAAGCTGCTTTCAAAGAGAGAGAATCTTGGTGGCAGCGTTGTTTGTGGAAACAATTTTCTCGGAGGATGCTTGCTCCCAATAAGTGCGTTTTTCGCCATCGGAGAGACAAGCTCGAAGCCAAGGAAGGGAATTTTCAATATACAAAGTTAGATACATCGATGACGGCCGGAAGGCAAAGCTGAATTTACATAGGAGCTCCGGAGTGAAGGCAAGAGGATGGCACTCAAGACTGATAGGCTGAATGCTGTGAGGGCGTTTAGAATGAATGAGAAACGTGCTAGCTGTTTAGAGGACTTATATAAAAAATGCAGAATATAGTGTTATATCTGTCAAAAATGTGTGTTGGAATTTAAAGGAAATGACTTCTTCCTAGTGACAGGGAATTTCAAAAATTTTCGAACAACTCGTGAATTTTAAAATGGGAACGTTATTAGGAAAAAAATCATACCTAGGCAACCTTTTTGGGGTGATTTTAGGTGAAATTTACGAAACGTATTTAAATGATAAAATATGTTTTTAAAAAAGTCGATTGTAGTACTCCAACATGTTTGATAAAAAGGTTGAATTTTTTAAAAAAAAAAATATGAGGAATTTTACTGTTGAGACTGTTAGACTGTTTGAGACTTAAGGATCAAAGTAAAATCGAAGCTATTCAGATCGCTTGAGCCCCAAGCTAGAGATATCCGACGGATATGACACAGGAAAAAGTAAGCTTTACATCCAACATTTTGACGAGTTCGGCCAGATGGGTAGCGAAATTCTCAATAAGTATGGAAGTAATAAATGGCGGTTGATAACTCCACCTGGTCACGTGATATCGGCCGCACGGCTCATCCTTTGTCCCTGACCTCAACGTATACGAATTGGATTTCGTTGACGTGATAGCATCAAGAACCATCGAGCCCCGTTCATCGAGCGCATCCATCAAACTACCAAATCACGCACAATCGATACAACTTTCACTTTTTGAACCCCCGCCCCCTTCCCAACGATCTAGGAGTATTCGCATGTCCTTCTTAGATCAACGGCTAAATGGTGTGTTTAGCGAAAAAAAGAACAAGTTGCTGGATTCAATTCGGCAGTAGCAAAGCACGAGTAAGCACGAAAATCATGATAAAGCTACGAGCTGATCGTTGGAATGTATGACAACACGACAAGACATCGAAAATCGATATATTACATGTTATTGATGGGCTTTTCTTATCTTGCCAGCATACCGAAAAATAGTTTCAATAATCGGCTTACTAGCTGTTTAAGGGGATTCAGGAACCGGGCTTAACGAGCTGATTGCTAAAATTGGTAGACAAAGTGATAGATAAAGAGGACAAAAAGGATATACGGAGCGATCCTATTGGTGTAAGCGGTTGGTTGTAATGGATAAAGGAGGTAGGTAACAGACTAACTAACGGCAACCCGGATTGCTCCATACTCCTTATGTCTTCTTTGTCTATTGCTTTGCTTATCAATTTCAACAATCCGCCTACTGGTTGTGGTCGAACCGGCGAGTGATGTATGTGTTAGGTTTGGGAATTTGCTCGAATTCTGCCTAGAATGAAGCAATAAAACGACAACAAATAAGGATATCGTATATTGGTTCAATCGACGCTTTTGGAGCAGTATAAGTATAGAAATAGAATTGATAACTATTCGCGCTGGGCAGTATGTTCCAAAGGTGTGGCGTGCTTTGCGATACATCGATTGATATTCTATTTAAACCTATGGGAAAGGATCAAGAAAAACAGAGCAGTGTTCGCAACGAAAACCTTAATAATCGATTCTTTACCATAGCTTCAAATATGGGGGCATATCGATAATCGGTCATTCACGCCACACCACTGGTATTTTTTTTTTGGCTTTGCAGCGAAATTGAGGGAGAACCGTAATTGGACGATACTGTCAATACATAGGTTCACGCTTAGTCTATTGGCCTAGAAAGATCTACAAAGCGAGATTAATGAATGATTTTTCAATAGATTCGTGTCCTCCGATATGTTTGTTGCCTATGCAACAAAATTGAAGGCGACATTTCGAAGGACGATATTAACCGATAGGGTAGCAAACAACATCCTGGTATCCGATCAGTCAAAGCTCATGGAGCGATAATAATGTGAGATTTTTGAATATGAAACTATGCGCGCTCATCGGTATGAGTGTTGCCTATGCAGCGAAATCGAAGGCGAACTTTAAGTACCGGCAAAATCACACGTTGTTTATCGATTCAGCCGAAGCATGTAGCGAAACAGCAAGTGAAGCATTTATGTGCACGCAGAAAAAAAACACGGTTATTCGACGGTTACCACGGTAATTAAGTCACTCGGGATTCCACGGTAGTGGAAACGTTGATTTTGGTAATATTATTGATGAACATATTAGCATAACCATGCTAATAATAGTATGTCTGTGCCAAAATCCACGGTTCTACTACCATGAAATCCCGTGTGACATTACTACCGTTGCAACGGTAGAATAACTGTGTTTTTTTTCTCGGTGTGGTTTACTATGTTTTCAAATACATTTTTGGCTCGTCCTCAGTTTCCTCAGTTTTATTCATTTCTCTCGTTTTAGCGCCCCCGTTGTAATTTTTCCTGCGGTGCAGATGCTCCTCATGCGCCACTCTAAATTCACCCTGGCTCGAATTTTGTAATTTTTTCATAGTGCAAATAATTCTCTACATTCATCGTCCATTTATCTTTAAATACAGTTGTTGCTTTTGTGGATTAGTATTCAAAATCTACGGGATTTTCAACCTAATCAATGCAGAACATCGGACGGCAATTTGACCGCAGCGGAGCCAGGAACGAATTATTATTGTACCTTGGGGCAAAAACATTTAGTGTGAATTAAAGGGATAACTTTGAAAAAGAAGATATTAAGTTTCAAAATATTGCTGCCATTTTATTTTAGAAAAATTTCGGGGTTTCCGGTATATCAATTCCTATTTCCCAAAGTTCCGAGAAGAATTCCGATTTTTTCAAAAGTTCCGGGAAAAACTTCCGAAATACGCCCGGATTTAGTTCCAAAGATAGTCAAATTTGATCGAATAATTAGTCAAACTGACAAAAACCCTTGAAACTCCGAAGCAAATCCACAGATAGCTGAAAATTCCAGGAATTTCGAAGATCCTGGGAAAAATTTCGATTACTTGGAAATTCACGGAATTTAAAGTTCAGTTCGGGGAATGGCAGCACTGTTGCAAAATTTGGAGAGGATTCTCATTAAGATTACTTCAGAGGGAAGTTTTTCACATCCGGAGACAAAGGCCAAAAAATAAAGCTTGACGGTGAAAATCGATGGTGTGATAAGCGTTTAAACTTTAACGGAATTTTGGGGAGGGGGGCGCAAAAAAAAAATCACAAAAAGTTTCGGACGGTTGGCCGAGTGAGTTAAGTTCGCTCGCCGAGTCGCTCTTGAGCAGACTTCGGGAGCTGAAATTCGACGTCAACAATGCGCCTTAATCGACTTGAGTTGTGATGCAATTACACATATTCATCGAAATACTGCGCGAGTCAAGACAATGGGGGAAAAATCCCTGCGGTGTTGGGAAAATATGTGGTTTGGAGCTACGTCGGTGGATTAAAAAACAAAGACCATATTTAGCAGCACCAGCTTTTCGAGCTTCGCTGTTGTGTTCCCTGCACCCATTTCCCCTACACCTCCACAATGGTATGCAGTATGTTGCCGTACTAAAGGAGAACGCCGTATGAACATTTAAGAGATATACTGAGAGTTGATAAGATATTGAGCTTTGAGAAATTCCGTTTACGACGTCATCCACCGCGGTAGTGACACCCTTGGTTCCTTCCACCTTGATTTTATCCGTCAGGTAGAGGCACTTTAGCCTACAGACGTTTACGCAACGTGAAACTCGGATGATAGCAATTTAAAAGAAACCATGAGTATCATAATCGCCGTGGATGACGTCAAAAACCCGACTTTTCAAAGCGCAATACCTCGCTTTATATTCAACGTAGAAAGTTGCTGTTTGGACATGCAGGTCTTATTATTTTTAGCTACTCCACAAGAATCTAGCATCTGAACACGATTCTGTGACCAGCGTAGCTGACCTATTGCCAGAGGCAGATCCAGTCAAATTGACAACACCGAATTTCCTCCATTCAAACCTACGCTAAATAATCAATTCTTGTGGGAGCACCTGGCCCTTTCAAGAATCGATAAAGTTCCACAGGTTGAAATTAAGAAAAGACGATGTTGCCAATTTTTTGGATCCGCCAATGCCCATTTCGGAACATGGTATGCGCTATCATTCCTCCGTCCGAGAGACGAAAAATCGCAGAATCATAACTTTATGAAGAACACCGTTCTCTGCGATGAAACAAATTTCCCAGCTTTCGTATCTTCCGCGAGCAGTGACCAGTGAAAGCTGGCGTAGCGTGCGTCTCGCTTGAAAGATGACACCGCCATCACGGTCCAGAGCTTAAAGCAGTTCGTCGCCCAACCGACAAAAGAGCCTAACCGCACTTTGAGATGAGCCCGGGAAAGTATTGCGTTATATAGACTATATGGTTCATCGCGAATTGTAGTTACGTCCTTCTATCAGGAGGGCGACGAACTGTGGTCATATCGTTTCCGTGGCACGTTCCTCCTGTCCGTATTTCTTACGGGGGTGGAGTCCGAGTTTAATTTTCGTCCGGCAAACTAACGTAATGTAACTAGGGAGATGCTCAGTTGCTCACCGCTTAACGACGGAGCCGGTAAAAAATATTTGACTTTTACGTGAGGCGGCACTCAAGGTGCAACATTAAAAGAGCTTTTCCCAGGATTCTGTCATCTATCTGGACAGCGAGTACAGCACCGCAACTTTGAGACTTGTCGTCGTTCTCCCACGAAAGAGAGTAACTACATTTCCATGTTGCCGAATTTCCTCTCGCACATTGCATATTAATTGGGAGAATCTTGGGCATTTCAAGGTGAAATTTGCACTGATTTTTCCTTAGATTTGATGAAAAAATCAGGTAAACTTCGAACACAAGTTGCACAGGTACATTTTTGTACAGTAAATTGATTGTTTGAGTCAAACTGGCAACCTCGGAATGGAGTTACGTCCCTTCGTCCAAGAGACGACGTTATGTCTCGACCGGAAGACGGAAAACCGCGCGTGCGTGAGTCCAGTAAGGAACAATAAGTCCAAAAGCCGATCCTATTCTCACTAGGAGCTTGTTGAGCTCAGCCGCATGCATTTGGATCAATATCTCCTGCGTTCGATGAACCAAAGAACAAGGTCGAAACTGAAAATTTGCGCGTGCCACAGAATCGCATTTTAGCGGGTTGCATTGTACATAATAAAACATAAGCCGAAAACTACAACCAAATGTATTGGCATACGGCACATCACTGATCTGAAGTTCATCAGTTTGACTCGGCATAAATACGGAAAAATTATTAAGTTCTATATTTACAATACTGCCGTACTAAGTAAGAACGCCGTAAGAACATTCGAATGTTGTAAAATTTCCTCTCAGATGCCATTAAATTTTGCGAAAAGTTGTGAATTTCTCTCCTTGAAACTTTCAGACTTCTTAGATCAAGTTCAGAATTAAATTCTCTAAAAAATCGCAAGAGAAATACTCACAACTTCTTCTGACAGTTCGAGCTTTGTCGAAGAAAATTTGGCAACGCCTAATGGCTTATACGGCATTTTTACTAAGCACGGCAGAATAATTCAAATGATAAGATTTTTTTACGTAATACATCGTTGAGTACATGAATATCAATTTACAATCAAATTAACTACGGGTAACAGATAATCGTCTTTTTATTTATGTGGATGAGGACAGGGTTTTTTTGAGGAAATGAGGGAGTGTCAACTCCTTGAATGGCTTTGGGAGGATAGGGACCCTTGGCAGTTAGTCGTCGCAGAGCACCAGAGAGCGCTGTGAAAGCGGGATTTATGTATGTATATTTGACCTTAATGCTGGCTCTGCTCAAAAATTCCTAAAATCGGCTGCCAATAACACAGAAATCACTCTTTCACAAACACCCTATTCACAAACAAACACACAACATAATGCCCATTATTTCCACTTTTGTGAATTATGCCTGATTCCCACAAAAAAGGTTACTTTGGCGTATGTATTCCTTTATGAATAAGTAATAACTCATTTCTCGTTTTAGCGTAAAGCTTCTCGTTGAATATTTCTGATGACCATTCATTAATCTATTGAGATTATATACTTATATATTGTGTTTCAAGGTTGTCATTGGTCGTGGATATTTTGCGTACCTGGCGACCTATTATTTTGAAATAAGTACTACTGAGTGAGAAAACATCATAAGCGGAGGTCTGATTCACAAATATTCTCAGCGCTCGTCCTAAAAACCCACCTGGCAACTCATTAGCAGCGATCATCTGGAAATTAGTGAATGAGCGTTAATAAGCTAAAGTACATAGTGTAATCCCTCCACGCAAAGTTCCAAAATCCGATCTGTTCGTGCTGTAAGTGAAACAAGCTAGCAGATCTTGCCGTTTATGGTGGGAAAAATTTTTAGCTCCCCTCGATGAAAAAGAAGGAGAAACGAAAATATCCCTAGTTTTTAGATGTACTTATTTTATTTATAATAAATTGCGGGGGGTGTCTGACATTTTGTTTTTATTTATTAAAATGTCAGTACGTTGAGCAAGTCATCAATTTCCGAGGATTGCACGACGACACAAAAAGTGTACCTATGTTCGAGCTCACTCCAAAAGATAAGACCTAATTTTAAGAGTAACTTCGGACGGTTGGCGTCTAACAGGGGGTTCGAAAGTTAAACCGGGGAACTGCAGTAGTGTTTTCTGGGTCAAAATAGGACTTTCGTCTATACTTAGTATTTTCCCCAAGATTTCAAGCATTGCGAGAGTATTCTCAAGATTTACGGCCTCCCATTTCAAGCTTTTGAGAAAAGCATCGGTTTTTCTAGATTTTAGCGAAAGTTCGTATCAAACTTCAGGAGAATTCCTCCATAACCTTTAGAGCTGAATTCATCCATGGACTGAAAAGTATCAAAGCCACAAGTTAAAGAGAGGTTTCAGGTGGGTCTTAAGTCGTTTAGGGTAGATATCTTTCTTTCTCTAATCGGAACCCCTGAAATGACTGGGTAATTCAAAGTTCCTATGTCCAATATACAATTAAAACGTTAATAACGTAGCTAGAAGTTGATTTCAATAGTTTTCGTTGCTCAAATGGACGTATTTCTACCAAACAGACCTATGTGAAGGTGAGAAATATGGGGTGTGCTCGTCAGTTCTCTGGCCGTAAGAGTGAATGAGAATAATAAAGCGCCAGTGACGTCAGCGGCAACGAACGTGGCGAAGCGCGACGGGGAGTTCTCGCGCGGGACTCTTTAACTCATGAGCCCTGTTCACAACGCTCTCTTGCCATGCCCGCGGCTCATGAATACCGCATTCAGTTGGCACATAGGTCTGTTTGATAGAATGTAATATCCCGCTTTTCCAATTCTTCAAAAGGAATCACGCCCACTTTTACATTGCTTCTTATGCAGATTTCTAGAGCACACCCCATATTTCTCACCAGCACATAGTTCTGTTTGATAGAAATACGTCCAAATCGTCTTCTACGTAAAATTTTGGTGAAGAGACATGTATCAGAGTGCTTAAATTCGTACCTTGTCATGAAGGTTCATTCAATCGAAAAAAGCGAACATAGAGAACTTTCCCATCCTCTTTCGGAAAAAATATTATATCGGGAGAATGCTCATTCGGCGGCGTCGAAACACAACATGGGCCTTTTCAGCCTCATTATTCAATGCTGCGATTATCCTAACGCGAGTTCGAATAATCGCGCCAAACACAGTGCGGCCGTCGTCAAACTCATATCAGCGCCTGCAAGACTGTTGGAATACTCCATGCATTGCGCCTAATAGTGCGGTCAGAGTCAAACGCATGTTAGCGCCTACAAGACCGCATGAATACTTCTCGCATTGCTCCAAACACAATGCGCTATTTGCGATAATTATTCGACTACGGGTTGAGGTACAATACCGCTAGCTGGAATTAAGGCGCATCACACTGTGGAGATGACTCGACACCCCACCGCGTCCCTTTCCGCTGAAATCGCCGCAAGATTAGAACCACGCGCCATTTATTTTGACGGTCTCTACCCGGTTTTTACCACGATTAAAGGGTAAATATGTGTCTTAATTGTAACGATTCAGAAAAATTGTCGATGCTTATATTTGAAATAATTTGGGAAAATTCGTGTAAACTCTTCAGAAAAACTGTGGGTAGCTTTCTAAAGAGGATGATCAAAAATAAAACATAAAAAGAAGTGCATAGCGTCGCGATCAGAGGTAAAAACGTTTTCTCTCACGTGCATCCGTCGGCTTTTGAATCAATGTATCTCTGAAATAACTTAAACATGGTTGCTTTACAATTTTTTACGTGCAGTTTTTTTCAGTGGTTGGCGGCCGCGCGGCGGCTATAGGCATGTAGTTTCACTTAGAATATTAGAAGAAATCGAGAAAATTCTGAATTCAACAGATATTTATCATAGAAGAATAACCTATTATTTTTTTGTAATATACAATCATTTAATCCTATAAGTCTACGAAAGGCTAACGATCTAACTGTAATAGTGTAAAATCTTGAAAGAGAGAAAATACAAGAGGATAAAATTAATTCCTTTGATTTGATTTAAGTAGATAAAATGTAAAACGTTTTCCAGCTGAGTTTACCAAAAGTGAAATTCAACCTAAAATGAAAAGGGATAGTACTCGTCTTGATTGGATTGCATTTAGCGAAAAGGAACCAGCACGATTACAGTGTCGTAAAATGCTCCTTCCTCGTAATTATCTAAAAGATCTCTGAGAAAGCAAATACCTCTTGCTTCCCACTAAAAATTTGCTGATTTGAAAGGAAAATAATTGTATATGAATTTGAATGCTCTACACATATTGAGTACTTTTATAAGAAAAGAGGATAGTGCACGATTTTGAAAACACTGTAATCTCGCTGGTTCCTTTTTGCCAAATGCGATCCAATTATGAACGCGATGTTTGGACCACATTTTGCAATAAGGAACCATTATTCCTCGCTCATTTTAGAAACAACATATATGCCATTGTTTCCCTATGTAGAGAGGTGCTTTGATGGAAAGGCCAGAGATAGTGGTTCTGTATTGCAAAATGTAATCCATCTAACATAAATCTATATAAATCCGTTATTCTAGTACCGACGTCGAGGGGTCATGTAGTTGGGCTAAAAAAATCCAAAACATGAAGAAAATAGACGCGAACTGGTAAAAATGATGATGATTTCCTAGAAAGCGCTTCAAGGAACTTTCTAAGGGCGAATGGGCGAATGGCGAAAGGGATGGGATAAAGGACGCTCGCGAAGGCGGGACGTAAGAAAAGCGATTAATCTTGGGATGAGCATTGAATTTGAAGAGACATCCGATGCATCGGCGCAAGATGGAGGACGGCGAAATTAAAGGAGATTAAAATTGCGGAGTGTGAGTTTTAAAATGTTTCAACCCTTCCACCTCCACCCTCTGTCCACTTGTCTGGCGCGAGATGATGGGTAGACGGATGATCAGAGAGTGGCTCGTTCA
>NW_017547301.1:767430-810589 GCF_001854935.1 Bemisia tabaci
GGTTTCGGATCCTTTCCAGCAGTTCCTTCTTTCTCTTCTGTCACTTCATCTCGCTCCACAGTGGTCTTATTTAGAGTCCTGGAAAAACCGCCCAGACTGTGCCGTGGCGAGCTTTGCCATCTATCGATTGATCTGCCATCTAGACCGACGGAAAAGACAGAGTAGCCAGCGGTCTGGAAAGCTGGAAGAATGGACCACTAGACATGGCACGAATTCAAGCATTCTGGTACATGTTTCTTGGCCAGAATTTCACGTAAAACACGATACGCAAAACGAAAACTAATGAAACAAACTCCAAACGAAGATATTAATTAACGTTTTTATTTCACATTGGTTACGAGAAATTTGAACTGCCCGCTGACAAGAAACTCAAAGCTCTACGTGAGTCAAATCGCGCACTACAACGGTTTCAACAAGCTTCTCAATCGAGTAATGTTCATTTCCCACCATGTATTGTTCAAACTAAAAGCAATTTGCTACAGCTGAGCCGAAGCGTCAAGATTGAGGTTGCTAGATTTGTATATCGTAGAGACTGTCATGATAACGTTTAGCGCGCGATGTGAATCACGCAGAGCATTGAGTTTTTATGAGCGGGTGGTTTGAATTCACGCATCAAGAATCATTAAATATCTTCGTAAGGAGTTAATTTCGGTAATTTTCGTTGTGCGTATCGTGTTCTACGTAAAATTTTGGTTCAGAAACATGTATCAGAATGCTAAAATTCGTAACTTGTCTAGTGGTCCATTGGGGAGGGTCAGGGACTCGGTGACAAGCGAGGAAATTCAGGGAAAGGCTCAGTTGCGTTGTCACAGAATTATGTTTTCATGCTTGATTCTTGTGGGTCACATAAAAGTAGAAACAAACAGCAACTTTCTACGTTCAATATTAACCGAGATATTGAGGTTTGGAAAGTAGGGCTTTTGACGGCATCCACCACGGTAGTGCCACCCTTGGTTTCTTCCACCTGCTTTTATTGGTCTGTGTGACGCACATTTGCACTAGTTATACTCAACGTGAAACTCGGATGAAAGCAAGGTGGAAGAAACCAAGGATGTCACTACCGCGTCGGATGACGTCATAAACCAAATTTTTCAAAGCGCAATATCTCGGTTATAATATTAAACGTAAAGAGTTGGTGTTTGAACAAATCTTATTATTTTTAACTGATCTACAAGAATCACGCATCAAAACACGAATCTGTCACGAGCGCAACTGATCCGATCTTTCAGCTCTTCAGCCTTTCTAGTCGTTTCTAAGACTTGCCATCTTTTAACCAGCTACTGAATGCCTTTCTCGATAATTTGATCTCCAAACAAGGAAATTTTGTCCTAAGTTTAGCGGAACCCATCATTTTAAAAAAACAAAATGGGAACTTTGTTCAGAGGTCACGGAAAGTCAGGGAATTAGAAAATGTTTTAGTCAGGGAAAATCCAATAACAATAGTCAGGGAATTTGAAGAAATTATGACAACCCTGAAGAGGATCGATGAAGAAGGTGTTCGCAACGAACACTTCAATGATCGATTCTTTACCACAGCTTTAAATGGGGAAATATCGAAGATCGATCATTCACGCCTCGCCACTGACCGAGATGATGTCATCAATCATCGGCTCGGAAAAAATAATCCAATCAAAAGCACGATATTACACTAACTCTCTCCTGAGCGAGCAGGACGCCAATCTCTTGAAATTTCAAATCGTGAACATTTCCGAAACCGAAACCGAAACCCTTACTCAGATAACAATTTCTGCTAGCATTCATTTGCGATTAAATACGGATCTTCATCAAATTCCGCGAATATGAATATAGAGAGAGTCATTTCACATACGAATAAGAAAGGATCAAATGGACATATTTCTGCCAAACAGAAGTATGTGCATTATGACGTGAGCCCTGTTGTGCATACACGCGTATGAGTCTTAGGGCTCATGTCTTAATGCACATAGTTCCATTTGGCAGAACTACGTCCAAATGAGGAGAGATGAGTAGACGATCATGAGATATTCAGTGAAAGCGATAAAAGAAGAAGGCCTCATGTCATTAAGAAATAGTCATTTCCTGATTAACTGCATGGTGACTCGTAACACATTGTTAAGAATAACAGTGAAACAAAGAGTTTTCCATGTAGCGGTTATTCGTTCTCTTAGAAGTTTCAACACAAGTGGCGTGGCGTGCTTTGCGATATATCAATTGATCTGCCATTTGAATCTATGGAAAATGATCGATTAACAGGGTGTTTGCAAGGAACACTTTAATAATCGATTCTTTACCGTAGCTTCAAATAGGGAGGTATCGATAATCGATCATTCACGCCTCGCCACTGTTCAGTGCACGGGGGAAAAGAGGCAGACTGTGCGTCCCTTGTCCTTCAAACCCATCCGTTATTTGCTGTCAGTTGCAAGAGCATACTCCATTTTTAGCAGCAAAAATGAATGTGGAAAGCGCCATGATTTATATCTCCTTGCATGAAAAAGAGAACGGAAAATGTATTATTAACGGGGAAAATATTGTGCCAACTAAGATGATTGGTCGCAATCATAAGTTCCTACTAACTTTTAATTGGGAAACTTTGAGGAGAATTCCGGATTCGGTGTCCTTCTTGAGAACTGAGGAGTGTCAATGAGGGAGATAGACCTTGAGGCTATAACGTTTTTTTAATGATACACTGATACGACTGTGACAAAAGTATGATCTGCAGAAATTCAAACTAAAATTTCCTGGTCCAGGGTCCTTCCTGAAAAAAAGTCTTTGAGAAATGTGTTGATTTATTATAAAAAATTGCTGTGAATTGCAAATTTATCGCATATAAGTTTGCAATTAGGTCGCAATATTATCGTACAAAAAAACCTTGATGAATTGAGATAGAATTTAGTTTTTATCGAGCGCGATTTTACAGAGATAAAATTTTTATGAGATTGAGGACAATCGCTCAGATGTTCGTGGTCCTATCTATTTTGAGTCGAAAAATTCGCATGGGATAAAATCACGACTAAATTTCGAATCATCGCGATTATTCCGTTGAAAAATTCTACTTGGGTCTTGTACGTTCCGTCACCGTAGAATGAAGTCGGAAGCGCGCATAGAGAAACAGCTATGCATCCGATCTTGGAGAGGATACTGCAGCGGGTCGATTGTTGAATCAATATCCAGTGACATTGATCGATAGAAAGCATTGCCAAGATAGGGATGTACCAATCGAGTTCATTCAAATATCGATTATCGATATTTCCCCATTTGAGCCATGGTAAAGAATCGATTATTAGGGTATTCGTTGCGAACACCCTAATAATCGATCCTTTCCACAGGTTTAAATGGCAGATCATTCGATATACCGCAAAGCACGCCACGGCACTGTCGATAACGATTCAACACTCGACCCGCAGCCACGAAGTTGAACGCATGTAGGTACGGCACTGCACGCGGACGAACCTCCCGTCTTCGTCGTCGTGATGAATTTAAGGCGGACGTCCTTTTGAGCGGATAAATTTTTCATCAGAGCTTAATCCGATTCTCCGGAGTCCCTCCATTTTTCCGGCCGGAAGAAGACAGTGCGCCGCGCACGTCCTTCCCGCGCAACTTTTCAGCCCGAAATATTTCACAAAGTGCGCTAACCCAGGGAAAAAAAGGAAAAAAGAAAAGTTTGTGATCATGTGGGATTAGTCGGGAGACCTGCGAAGCGGATTGAACAAGCGGTGCATTTCCCTTGTTTTAATTAATCATGGCAGGAGTTGCCCGGTGGCCGGATTCTTCCCGGCGAGCGCACGGTGGGTGGATGCGTGACGGACCGATCCGGCAACTCCGCTCTTAACTAGTAACAGGTGTGCGCTCACGCCTGTTGTCGGGCCTCGGCTTTAGTCTAATTTCTAAACTACAGATCTTGCAACTTGGGCCACGGGATATGTGCGAGGGGCGTCGCACGCGGATTATTTTTCCGGTGCTCCCATTTCGTTCAACCGAAAATTCCGGGAAAGTTGATAATTTTAATTCCGATTTCACAAGGTTTTAAGAAAAATTCTGATTTTTTAAAAAATTCCGGAGAAAAAGAAAATTCCGGAACACGACAGGATTTAGTTCCAAACGTCGTCAAATTTAATTTAATAATCATCAAATTTGATCTAACACTAATTAATCAAACTGACGGAAGCCTCCGAAATTCCGGGAAGGTTCTGGGAGCAGTTCCGATTACTTGAAAATTTTGAAAATTTGGAGGCAATCCCGGAAAATGGCAGCACTGTGGTTTTCACCGAAAATAGGAATCCGAGTAAAATGAGCACATGAGTTTGTTGAAGATGAGAATGGGTCAGGTGCGCTGTCACATAATTGTGTTTGCATACTTTATGCTCCCGGTAGATTAGCAAAAAAAATAATCGGATCCGTTCAAAAGCCTAGTTTCTATGTTCCACAAGGGAGAAAATACTGTAATGACCAATACAAGAATCCTTGTTTTATAATTTGTGGTGGAGCTCCAAAACCATACAGCTGAGGATAGGAGAGATGTAATCTGGCCTCGTTTGTTCAGATTTCTCCTGAAAGAGGCGCTATCTCACTAACTACATAGAAATAGCGGAGCATTGCGAGTGCACGCCTCGCGCCATCGCGCCTTCAATTTTGCAGATGCAACACGGACATCCATCAAGTACGAATAGTTGTATCTCTGCGCCGTCAACGATGCGCTTCCTTTTCCGTGTTCTATTTTCATATTGTGTTTGTTTCCATTCGATTTATTTGTATAAATAGGTGCTTTAAGGACTGCGTGAATAACGCAGCCAGAGGTAGGAGAGACTTAGTCTGGCATCGTTTGTTAACTTTTCTCCCGAACAGGAGCGATACATTAATAGCAACATAGAACGGAGCATTGCGAGAACACGCCGCGGGCCATCGCGCCTTCAATTTTGTGGAGGCAGCACGGACATCCATCAAGTACGAATAGTTGTATCTCTGCGCCGTCATCAACTCGCTTCCTTTCCCTTGCTGCATTTCCATGTTGTATTTGTTTGCTTTGCTTTCCTTTTTTTCCTCTTTTTTTTCTTTTTTTAAATTATTTACAAGAATCCTTGTTGTCCACAGTATTGTAGAGAGGGCTACTTTTTCTTACTATTTCAAGATCTCATGTCACTAAAATAGGACTCTTGTCACTTAAACAAGACTGTCTAGTGTAGTCCACAAAAAATTCTTGTGGATTAAATTAACTGCATTTAGCAGAAAGAAACCAAGCCGCATCAGATATTGTCAAATTTAACTGGACAATATAATTTTTTACATTTAAACTGTTGAACGGATTTTCGTGCAAATTCCAGCAAATTTTTTCCACAGTGCGAAGGAAATTTCTTAATATTTTTAAAGAAATCCGCACAAACGTTCTATCGTAAAAAATCGAATTGACCAGTTTTTAGCAATATAGCTGATGTGGCTTGGTTGCTTTCTGTTTAACGCTGTCTAAATATAACAAGGATCCTTGTGGTAGTAACAAGATAGTTTTTTCAGTTAATAATACCGAAGATAGATCTCTCTTTAGATCTTCCTATTTTAGGGTAGAATTTAGTGCACTCATTACCGCGGCGGACCGCGTATTACAGGAAACTCTAGACTTTGATTTGCCTAAATACTCCATTCCCTACATACTCCAAACTGTAGCACCATTTCCGCCGTGACAACGTATAATTGCAGCGGGTAAAGGCAAATCTAGAGAACAATGAAGCCAATTAAGGGGTTGTAGCAGTACAACGCCGTGCTAAGGAAGAACGCCGTATGAACATTCGAGAGTTGCCAAATTTCCCCAGATAGAACATGTATTTTTGAGGAAAGTCATGCATATTTTTCCTTGAAATATTCGGATGTTTTAGATTAAATTGCGTTCAAAATTGTCTGAAAATTTTGAGGAAAAATATTCTCCGTTTTCCCAGTGAATTCATATTTCATGGAAGGAAATATGACAACGTCTGAAGCCTCATAAGGCGTTTGTCCGTAGCGCGGCAGCACAGGAAATCGGTTCGACGATGATGGCGGTGCCTCAATCACTGTTTACTGCATATTGACATGACGTGCGAAATCCCTTCTTGCACTGCTGATAGGACAAGCGTTACCCCTCTATGGTGATTTAGTTTGACCACTGGCCACTTTGATTCTATGCTCGTTCAATTGGTTTCCGATGCTTAACATGCATTGAATTTGTTTTTATGGAGCGAGTCAGCATTTAAAAACAAGCAGTAACTCCAGCGCACTGCCGCTGGAGAGCGGCCCTGGGCCGCTCGTATCCAAGACATATATAAACTCTACACAACTTCTATGAAAACGCATACAACCGTGGACGAGACCGTCCCAGCTGATATGACTTATGGCGGGAAAAAAATTATCGATTCGAAAATGACAATGAAAACAGTTAATTAATACATATTTCTGAAGACGAAATTAACACACAACTAAATTTAAATTATAGACAATATCACCGTTATTCCAAAATCTCAATAAATAACATGACATTCGCTCACAGGAAAAAGAAATCAATTAAATTAAAATCAGTCCCCCCTAAACAGCAGAAAATGGCGCCTATTCCCATCTACCAAAGCGCGCTCTAACCAATGGTAAATTGGTGGCATACGCTGCGGAGACCGGCCGGAATAGCAGCTCTAGGTGCTAAGCACCAGAGCCGCTAAAATCACTAGAGGCTGAAACTCCGAATTGGATCGGCGACGAGTTGTCTACGGCGACTGAAATAAAAAATCAAAATTTCGGGGAAAATTTTACATTAAAATTTCTGGGAAAGGGGCGGTTCTGAGGAATTTTCGTTTCAATTTAACACTGTGAACAACACAAAGCAGGGAAAGAAAACTACTCGATATAAGGAAGTCTGCCAAAACCGCTATAGTGCGCGATTTGATTCAAAGTGGTCTGTTGTTTTTCTCGTGAGCGGCGAGTGGAAAAGTTCAGGTAACCAGTGTCAACTATAATTGTTAAGTAATATGTTATATCGCAGCTTCTTTCAATCATTTTGTTGTGCGAATCGTGATTCACTCAAAATTTTGGTTAAGAGACATGAATCTTCTGAATGCTAAAATTCGTACCTTGTCTACTGGTCCATTACGAGAAATATTGTATTACCTACTTTGGAACGAAAAATATTTCGTCACCGTCTGGCCAAAGTATCAAAAGTGACATGCGACGTTTCAAAATGTCTGCCTCCATTTTATTTTTTTACAGAGAGATTGTTGGTTGAATCTGATTGAAAATTTATCTGAATCTTGTCGGCAGCACGAAGAAAATTCGGAGAAATTTTCGGACAGCTTCTTTGAACGATTTCTCTTTAAAAAAATAAAATGGCAGCGGAAATTGTTAGATGTTGCATAGCGTTTGTGATACTTCGGCCGGAAGGTGGCGATTTCTAGACCAAATTTGGGAGAGGACGGGGGGGGGGGCGTCTCCCTCTCGTTTTGCAATTCCCGCGATAAGGTCCACGCCTGTATTATGAGGGGAAGGGGGGGGTGATGAGAGGAGAGGAAATTAGAAAAAGAGCGCTAATTAATTTCTGTATGGCCTCGTGCCGCGCGAGACAGCCGTACAAATGATGCATCGCGCTCGCGCCCAGGAAATGACCAATCCAACTTCTCCGAGCTTCATTGAAACTACCAGCATGGCTCCGTCCAGGGATTCATCCATGCACTCTGTGTTACCACCAAGCTCGCCTGAAGATCCAAAAAATTAATGACGGAGGGGCGACCAAATTTCGAGGCCGCAAAACAGTCAAGAACTGAAGTTTACAGTGGCGATGCGTTAATGATCGAGTATCGATACTTCCCCATTTGAAGCTGTGGTAAAGAATCTATTATGAAAGTATTCGTTGCAAAACCTCTGTTAATCGATCCTTTTCCATGGGTTTAAATGAAAGATCAATCAATGTGTCGAAAAGCACGCCACACCACTGGGAGATTAAAATTCTAAAACGTGCAGCGTTCAGTGCGTTTTAATTTTCATCCAGAACTATGTTTACATATTCAGGGACGGACTGGGACCGGAAAAGTAAGGGAATATTGTCGCTTGCCGTGGCAAGGAGATGAACTGGTCCAAAATTATCCTAAAATCGGCTGGCCGATGGGGATTTTTCCGGGTTTTCCCGCCTGCCTGCCCGCCCCTGTGTTTATTTCGCAAACAATTATTGAACTAAAAATTAATTGGCGTCGGTACCAGAAACTGTGAAGGGAGAATATTATTGCCATCATAGATACATCATACATTGCAATCATAATACTCGTACTACGGAAATAGAGTGGGCTCTCTGGGTGGTCGGCCAGTTTTACGCTTTCCTGGCAGGCCACAGGCCATCTGCTTTTAGTTGAAGGATAAGGTGAAACAAAATAGATGGCTACATGGTGTTCAAGCGGGATGAGAGTTTTTCTAATTTTCAACTTCTAAAATGGACCGCGTTCAGCAGAAAGGAACCAAGTCACATCAGCTACTGCCAAATGTCACTGAAGCAATGCAATTTTTTCCAAGAGAATGTTTGTGTAGAATCCTTTGAAAATGTTAAAGAATGGACCACTAGACAAGGTACGAATTTCAGCACTCTGATATATGTTCCGTAACCAAAATTTCACGTAGAGCACGATGCGCACAATGAAAATTATCGAAATCAACTCCTCACAACGATATTAAATGATTCTTGATGCGTGAATTCAAACCACCCGCTCATGAAAACTCAATGCTCTACGTGATTCACATCGCGCACTAAACGTTATCATGACAGTCTCTGCGCGATGTAAAAATCTGGCAACCTCAATCTTGACGCTTTGGCTCAGCTATAGCAAATTGCCTATACTTCGAACAACACATGGTGGGAAATGAATATTGCTCGATTAAGAAACTTGCTGAGACCGTTGTCGTGCGCGATTTGACTCACGTAGAGCTTTGAGTTTCTTGTGAGCGGGCAGTTCAAATTCCTCGGAACCAATGTGAAATGAAAAGGTTAATATCTTCGTTAGGAGTTGGTTTCAGTAATTTTCGTTGCGCGAATCGTGTTCTACGTGGAATTTTGGTTAAGAAACATGTACCGGAATGCTTAAATTCGTACCTTGTCTAGTGATCCATTTGCTTCGTACCATGCAACATATTCATTGAAATTTGCACAAAAATCCGCACAAACATTTTCATGTACCTAAAAAAGTTGCCCACTGAAATTTGGCAATAGCTGATGTGGCTTGGTTCCTTCTTGCTCGACGCGGTCCAAATAAGTGCTAAACAAATATAGTATACGAATACTTTTGCCGGGGATCGGATATTTTCGTATGTATCATTCATTCGGACGTATTTCTATGAAACGGAACTAGGTGCATTATGACGTGAGCCCTGTTATGCACATATGCTTATGGGTCTCGCGGCTCATGTCTTAATGCACATAGTTCCGTTTGGTAGAAATACGTCCATTCCTCCGAGGGCGGATTGGCCTGGGGCGCTCTGAGGGCGATTGCACCCTAAACTCTTACCTAGAAGAGCTCCACAGGGATCTCTTCATCCTTGATATTTGCGGAAGCGGGGTTACGGGAGACGCATCGGTAGTTTTTCTTTCCGCTCTGCTTTGAATACACCGCTAAAAAAGCTTATAAAGGCGTCACTCCAAACCTGCTTCCGAAACCTCAATGAGGCCGTATTCAACTTCTACATTTTGTGTCTGTGTCTGATTGAAAAGCGATTGTACTGCATAATATAGCTTTTTACTTCAGTCCTGTTCTCATTAATTGTAGCGGGAAAGTTTAAAACCTGGTAAGCACTAAGCTGTCGTGCTCAGGAAGAACACCGTAAGAGCTTCTGGACCGTTGCCAAATTTACTTTGATAAAATATAAATTTTCAGGGAATTATATGAACATAATATTTAGAATTATTTGACGAGATTCATTCGTGACTAAATCTAAATCATCTGACAATTTCAATAGAAAATATTGATGACTTTCCTCAAAAATAAACATTTTTTGGAGGAAATTTGCCAGCTCTTGAGTGTTCGCACGGTATTTTTCCTTAGCACGGCAGTATAAGGTGTTCGGTGTTACGTCATTATTCAACAGGAAATCCAATGCCTTAAAATGAAAATTTTTGCCAGGAAAATGACACCAAAATTTTAGCGGATATCTCTGGATAAGAAGTCAATGAGGTGAAGATACTTGAGTTTTTCACTATACGGAACGTCTCCTTGACGGCAAATTTTAGCTATCTATTGATTCTGGTGCCGAACATAGGTTAAAAATTACTGCATTTTACTGATATTTCTTTAAACAAGGTACCTAGAGATGTGAATAATTAAAAAACCACCGACAATATTTTAAATATCGCTCGTTACCTAAGTTAGCAATTCAAATTTACATTCAATTGATGTATGACTGGATTTTGTGTGGAAAAAAAAAAGAAAATGCCCACCTATCCGCTTTGAGCTTCTTGGCGTTTGAGAGGCCAAAGCTGGACTTGCTGTACTGACTTTAATGAACATTGGATACGCACACCGAAAAAAAGTGAAGTGACTTTAACATTCTGGGTGTGTAAAAGTGTGCGAGAACTTATCAAATGCTGAATTGCCCGCTACAGCATAGTTACTTTAGCAATGCCAAGTTGTAAATATAACTGCTGTGGCGGGTAATTTCGCATTTTACAAGTTCTCGCACACTTTTTTTTTTACATCCAGGATGTTAAATCAACTTAACCTCTTTCCCGGTGATTTAACTACCAAGTTGGGGGTGAAAATTTCCTGAAACTCTTGCAAGGTAGGCACTCGTTAGAGGCTCGTTGTGAGAGCTTTTCCGCGTTAAGTCAGTGAGGCCGTTGCATAACAGAATAAACGATGAGCTCGCTTTAAAAAGTAAAAGAAAGAAAGAAAGCCAGCCATAATTAATTTTAATGATGGAGAAAATTGCTTACCCGCGCCGAGTAGACAGACGTGGCTAATCCATGAAACTATTTTCACTCCACCGCGAAATCAAATCAACGGAACTTAACACATTGTGCGCACCGATCATCGCGTAATTACGACACTAAAAAAGTATGATTCATCGCGTAAGACGATTGATTAAAATATTCAACAAAAAAATCAACGAATGAAAAAAAACCGAAATTTATTATAAAACCATTCCGTCCCGGAAAACTTTACCTACATCTTAATGAAAGCCGCAAAACTTAGACTAAGTTACGTAGGTAAAAGGATAAGAAACTTATGAAATACAATAACGGCGATGTACATGAAACTTCAACGAGATTAAAAAGAAACATCAAATAACAAACTGGGGAAACGATGAGCCTTAAAAAGGGAAAACAAATTACGACCGGCGGATTTTAGAAATTGACAAAAAATTTTGCTTGGTCAAATTTTGAGATAAATGACCGATGATGATAGTTGAAAATCTAATTAAGAAGCTGGGCAAAAAATATGGAAAAACGAACTGCGACCAGCGACGATAAATTGTACTTGAAAAAACTTTGAGATGAACGACTAAGTGACGAGGGTAAAATAATAAGAGACTAGAGAAATACAATAGCGGCAATTTGCATGAAAACTTGGACGAGGTTAAAAAGAAACACAAAATAACAGACACTGGGGCAAAAAATGAGAGCCTCAAGAAGGGAAAACAAATCACGACCGGCGGCTTTCGGAAATGGACGAAAAATCGTGCTTGAAATAACTTTGATAAGAAGGACTGATGATTTTTGAAACTCGAGGGGCGAAAACAGAGCCTTTCAGGAGAGAAACGAACTGCGGCCAGTGGGTTTGGACGAGAATTTTTGTTTGAGGAAATTGTGTAGACGAAAAAGTGTAGACGAACGGAGACATGGGAGCGGTGTTAGGTTGGAAGGCGAGGCGCCACGTGCGAGCGGGTTGGGGATTCTCACATGCTCGCCGGCGAGAGTGGGAACCGCAACTGGACGGGATAGGTGCTCGTGCTCGCGAAGCCGGCTCGAAAAACGGGAGCCGGCAGCCGCGAGTCGGGCGCGGGCGGGAGCGCCGCACAATGGATCCAGCCGATAGGAGAGCTCGGACAAAATGTCATAACTTTCAACGCTTGTAACTCCTAGATTCCCTTTATACTGAGAGTCAAGACAAGTCGGCTCATGGATGTCACAAACGGGAATAAAGATTACAGAAATTGAACGTTTTTCGTAATCTTTGATCGGCCCATTCTCAAATGCCTTTCTCCGATCCTCCTCTCATTCCGTTTGTTCCTTGCCGAACCCGTGATTCCCTGGTCCATTCCAGATTATAATCTTTGCAATTGGTGAAAATGTAATCTTTATTCCCGTTTGTGACACTGTGGAGGCCTAAAATACGGGAACCAATCAGAAATGGATTCAAATTGTCTTGACTCTCAGTGTAAAGGGACTCTATTAACTCCGCTTTTGCACAACTTTGAGCTTCTAGAAGAGGCTCCATTGGTTTCCTCGTAAAATTTACTTAAAGAAACACCTCTTAAAATTTAAAATGTGATGAGATAAACATCAAAATTTGTAGTCTTGCTAAAAAATTTCATGTCCGACCTCTCTGACTGACTCGATCCACTGTGCGCCGCACGGTGGGACCAGTTAATTAATAGATGAGGGCAGACATTAGATTTTTACCTAAATTTCGAATGCTCGTGTTTATTTCGTCATAATATTCAATTTCAAGGGGGATTTGGACCGCGTTAGACAGAAATGAACCAAGCCGCATCACCTATTGCCAAATTTAATCGGGCAATTTAAGTTTATACACGAAAACGGTTATGCGGATTTGTGTGCAAACAGTCAAATTTCTGCATAGTAGGAGGCAAATTGCTTTCAATTTTCAAAAGAATGCACATTAACTACTCTTGTAAAAAATTAAATTGCCAAGTAAAAGTTGGCAATAGTTGATGTGGCTGGGTTCTTTTCTGCTTAACACGGTCTAACCTTAATCATACGTCGTGTTGGTAAGGCGCAATGATACAACTATTCAAACTCTCCGGAATGCGTGAAGTATCACGCATCAATTGAAGGCGTTTTTCAAAATCGCCAAGTTTCTATATTGGGATTGTCGTGTCGTATAAAGTTCGGAGCATGGTATCAATGGAATGACTGATTCCGGACAATTGCGCGCCCATCTCCATCTCCAAATTTAATTGGACAATTTAAGTTTTTACATGAAAACGGTTGTGCGAATTTGTGTGCAAATCTCAGTCAATTTTCTGCATAGTAAGAAGCAAATCCCTTGAAATTTTCAAAGGAATCCGCACAAACGTTCTCTCGTAAAAAGTTAAATTGCGCAGTTAAATTTAGTAATAGCTGATGTGGTTTGGTTCCTTTCTGTTAAACGCGGTTCATGTACCTAGGTATGAGAGGAAATTTCACGAAAAATCCAACGGAACCACTCCAACTATTTTGTTCCAAAAATATCGTCGCAAGTATCACAAGCGCCATGCGACGTTAAAAATTTCCGCCGGTTTTTTATTTTTTTTTACAGATAAATTGTTCGACGAAGCTGTCCGAAAATGTTAATGAATTTCCTCTGTGCTGCCGATAAAATTCAGTGGAATTTTTAAACAGATTCAACCGACAATTTCTCTGTAAAAAAATTAAAATGGCGGCGGAAATTTTTAAAGGCGCTTGTGATACTTAGCCGGAAGGTGACGATATAAGCTTTCAATCAAAGTTTCTAAATTTTGTCCGACTTCTCTTATTGACTTGGTCCAGTGTGCGGCGGCATCTTAGCAGCCGCGACTTGGGTCTTTCGCCACCGCGCTTGTCATCGCTGACTAGCCAACACTGCCATGCCGTCTTCGAGCTTTTTTTCTTCTTTTTTTTGTCATGGACACTTCAGAGTGTCATGAAGAGTTAATTATTTGGAATGAAAACTTTTTTTAAAAAAATCCTTAAACCCATTTGAAAAGAGCCTCCACAGGGCAAATATTCATGACTTTCATAAAATAAAAATATTTTGTGGAGGAAATTTCAAAACGCCCGAACGTTTAAGCGGCATTGTTACGTACAATGGCAGCAATGTCGAATGTTTCCGTTTTATAAAAATGTCATTTTAGTCTTGCATATTTTCATACTTCATACGCAACTTAAGATTCTCACTGAGCAAGAATCGATCTTATGATCCATGCTCCGATCAAAAAAATAGTGTATTTTTCCTTCGGAGAGTACACTAAAAGAGAGTGATTAGTGGAACGCCTGGACTCTTTAAGAATCTTTTTTTCCTTTTTAACATTCCGAAATCTAGCGCTAGGAAATGGTGCCTATACATGACCTTATCGTTAACCTTAGTGCCTTATCGTTGCCATGAGTAGGTATGGGTTAAATTATGGATACAACTATTCGTACTTAATGGATGTCCATATTGCATGCAAAAAAAACGGAGGCGCTTTTTGAACCTCTGGTGAGTGGTCGACTTGGCTGCTACGAAAAGAAAATTAGAAATGCATTAAAGATGGTTTCGATGCAGGTATTTTTTTGTAAAAAGCCAATCCTTCCTCTGCATTTAGATTTTGACCGAATATACATAATGGAGGAAAACTCTCTTACAAAGTAAAAGTGCTCCTCCACAGAAAACGTGACCTTAAAAAGCCTTTTAGGTGCTTGGGAGTTGATTTTAGACGAGACCAAGGGCATATTTGTGTTTCCCACGACACTTTACATTCAAATCGAATATTCCCCACACACTCCAGAATTCTTTAACAATGCCGCATGTTAAAAGTATGCTCAAGCATAAGTGATCTCATCATAGACCTTACTTACCGATTTACAAAATAAACCTATGATCCATCCCACCCGAAATGAGTTTGAAAATTAAGCAGCCGCACTAACAGTGGGTTAAGAATTGTATAGAGTCCACCTCGTCTTTCCGCCGCGGGCCGGTTAAACAGGTCTGCGGGCCGATTATTGAAATTGATAGACAGAGCTATAGACAAAGGAGATAAAAGAGGTATGGAGAGATCCCATTGGTAGAGGCGGGTAGTTGCAATGGACAAATGATATAGGTAATAGACTAACTAACGGCAACCCACGAGAGACCCGACAGTTAGTCTATCATTTTCTCCCTTTGTCTATAGGAACCACTCATTTCAACCAATAGGATCGCTCCACACTCCCTATGTCTTCTTTGTCTATAGCTGTGTCCATCAATTTCAATGATCAGCCCGCTGTGCTCCCCCCCCCCCTCCTCCCCAGGAATATTACGTTGCGCCTCGCAAGACCCCTTCTTCCCGAATAGAGGGCAATTTTTGTCGATCCTTACGCTGAAAATATTGGATGATTTTAAGAAAAAAATTGGCGTTCGTAACGATTGTGACGTGACGTGCCGGAGTTTTTCCTGTCTCTCTCCCGTCACGGTAGATCAGACTTCTCCCCCTCCTTAGTCGGAGCGCAATGCTATTTACGAACGGCCGTTAAAGCGGAAAACTTGTATCAAATTAAGTGTGCGAGCTCAATACTAAATTTTAGAGTTGAGGTTGAAGCCTCACATTGTGCGGGAGGCGAATGAAAAGTGAGCCCCCCTCCCGGGCCAAGCGGGCGAATGATTCGTTGCCACTGCTGCTACAGCCACCCGTGAGTCGATCGACAAACCCGTGAATGGATCGACAAACCCGTGAGTCGATCGACAAAAGCCGTGAATCGATCGACAAACCCCGTGAATCGATCGACAAGCCCGTGAATGGATCGACAAACCCGTGAATGGATCGACAAACCCGTGAATCGATCGACAAACCCGTGAATCGATCGACAAACCCGTGAATGGATCGACAAACCCGTGAATGGATCGACAAATCCGTGAGTCGATCGAAATTTGTCGATCGAATCGGTGTCGATCGATTCACGTCGATCGATTCACGTTTTGATTTTTCGATCCATTCATGTCGATCGGATCGAATCGATCCGGGTGTTTTTGAATTAACTGTCGATCGAATCGGTGTCGATCGATTCATGTCGATCGATTCACGTTTTCATTTTTCGATCGATTCATGTCGATCGAATCCATACCCTCCCCATAACACAACGGAAGGATGAGATGATGCGGTGGCCGTCATTACGGGACGGTTGTGTGGTCTGCTCCGGGATACGTAGACAGATAATGGAGATCGGCGGTCAAATCTGAAGATCAGCTGCCGTGGAGGAGGCGGTATAGGAGTTCTTCCGATTGTCTCCTTATACGACAGATAACACAGTCTTTCTTTGTTAAAATGTACACTGAAAAATATTGAATGTTGCTTTAGCATTCATAATGTTAAAAAAATGTGCGACAAGTATAATTGCTGATTTTACAATAGATAAAATGCTAGGTTGACCACGTCCACGGACAAATGGACAAGTTCAATGTTGAGTTAGCATTTTTTTTATGTAAAATCAACATTTAATTTTGTGTCGCATATTTTTTTTTTTTAACAGCGCTGAATCAACATTCAATTCTTTCCGTGTAAAATTCTCATGGATAGCTCAAGTGGACTACATCCTGTAATTGAAGCGCTCGGTGCAGAAAGAGCATTGCTTGGTTGCAGTTCCTCAAAATCTCTCTGCTAACGTTTCATCAATTGTGATTAAAGCAAAGGTGTGTAATTTGTTGTAACTATTACTGAATATTCTTTGTGTTTTACAACGCTGAAAACGTATAATTTCAGAAAATTCATCCGATAGTTTTTTCTCTAAAATAAAAATTGGCACTGGAGATTCTGAAACACCGCAACTAAGAAATGCCCTTTCTGCCTCAATTGGGAACTACAATTTTCAGCTCACCCTAGGACCAACTAAAGTGCCATAAGTTTCCGTGTCGAGGGCCACAGAACAATACCGCCTAATTGTCAGTTTTGGCGAAAATGAGTAAGCAACTTTGCCGCATTCTTCAGCATTACATACGCAAGCTGATGTTTTTTCGAATTCTGCATGGGATCGCTGTAAAGATGCTGTAATATATGAAAAATTACAGATCTGACCTCGCAATTATAAAAATGGCGAAGATTCTTCTTCATCCTGCAAAATCGTCAGTTTGCAGATAGGCGGTATTGTTCTTTAGCCATCTACACGCATATTGGCGCTTGTCAAAATGAGTCAGAAGTTGTAGGTCCTAATTGCAAAATGAAGTCCAATTGATCTCTGTACGTATTTTAGCGCTTTCAAATAAATTACTGAGGTACCACAAAAACTTCGAAAAGATTGGAAAATTCCTTGAAATTTCACTAACAGATAGAGAAATAAAAGTAAAAAAAATAATAAAAAAAAAGGCGGGTCAGTTTCTGATTATAATGACCATTCTCTAAAGTTGTTTTGACATGCTCTCTAATAAAGGACTTTCCTTGAAACTTTTCATGCCTGATACAAAATGATATAGGCTTTTTTTCTCTTCATTTTGGAAGGAAATTAGATAAGAAATTTGTTCTTAACATACCCTGTTATACAGAACAAGTTTAATTATATGCACAATTATCATGGTGGCACGTCTGCAAGCTACCATCAAAAAAGAGTGGGCTGACAAGATAGGAATTTTACTTGAAAAATAGGATTAATTGCTGTAGTTATCTTTTTTGAAACTTGTTGACGAACCTAATCAAACAGAATGGTTAGAGCAAGATGTTGATTCTTGATCAAGGAATGAAAAGTTTCTTTAGATCCCAGCTGAATCGGAGAGAGGAGAGGTTCAAAATTTGAAAAGAAAAAGATGAAACAATATTTCGGTGTGTAAAAGGGAGAATTTTTTTAAAAAAAATTGTACAACCAGATAAAACAACGATAAACAATTTGTTAAGAGCACGAAAACCTAGAGCATGTTTATCCAAGGTGAAGTGACAAAAAAGATTGAATTTATCAGAGAAAAACTAGCTTGTTCTAATGTTGTCAAATTTCCACTTAAAATTATTTTTTCTAAGAGGATCGGAATATACACTTTGCATTAAATATTTTGATTCGAGTACAAACAAATCACTCAAAAGTTATGCAAGACACAGTTCATTAGCTGTTCTTGAGAAATATGGAAGAAGGAGAAATTTGGCAACAGCTCAGTTGAGATGGTTTCACTTTAAAAATTTAATCTAAAAGACACAGTGACATTTTGCTCACAGAAGCCCATGTCTGGTCATCACTTGTATCCCATATTTAGACAATAAGTGGGTACATCATAGATTTGAAAATTAAAACATTACACTTAACTTTCCTTAAATGACTCTTAACTTACTTTCACATTCAAGATGGGGAAAATTATTTCCTCTCTGAAACAGAGGAACTTTATCTTTAAATAAATTGATAATCCAAAAAATTAGTCAGAGCTTTAGACGCCTATATAACATTTTGAAATTTTGGTATTAGCATAAGACTTTGCTGCGGAAAGAATATTAGATGGAAAAAACATTAAATAGACCATCTGAAAATTCCTTCGCAAACTGGTATAAAAAGGATCTTCTTCGCAAACATTCTTACATTTTTTGTGTAAAAGTCCTCATTTTGGAGGAGCAAATAGGAGGGTAAAAAATTTAAAGTGCTAACAGAGTGGAATCCGCAGACATGATCCAAATCGCTGAAAAATTACACTTAAAGCATTCCAAATCCCTTGGAATAATTGATAGCTTTGATTAATCTGTCGTTCAGTTTTTCTTTAGAACTATATTCAGGGAGGAGAATGACATTAAAACATGTATGAGCAGTCGGCAATCTGAAAATTCAGAGAAAAAGTAAAAATTAGTATGAAGCTACTTACCGTGGAAAAACATTGAATTATACTTGATGCGGTCAGACTCCAGTATGGACGGAGGAATGGATCAGGGAAACTTGCAGCAACAATGGCATTATTTTTAAAGCAATGAGAAGTATGAAGCACAGCCGAGTGAGGTAGCGACTATTGTTTGCCAAAAAATTCATTGATATATAACCTCAGAAACACTTTTGATGAACTCACAGCGAGTATATGGAATAAGTTAAGACCATCTCGTTTCTCATGTCTGTACATCTCATCTGAAAATCTCCTTGGCGGTTCACTAATAAATAATGCAGCAGTTAAGAAAATTCTTCTCTCTTTGCTTTTTTCTTTCTCTTACTAGGCGAGGACTTTTTTAATTCCTAGATCTACCCATGGGGCGTAAATAGTTTGGTCTTTCAAAACTTCTTCACAATTTTTTCCATTTTGGGAAAATGTAAAACTTGAATTTTCACTGGATGGCGACACTTCTGGGTCTCTAAAGAGATTTCTCTTCTTGGAATTTTAACACTGGTTGCAGAAAAGCTGGTGGAAGATGTGGAGAGAAGATTTAAGAAAATTGTGGTTTGGTGATTTCTCTTCTCTGGCTCACTTGTGAGAAATGATTCAGAATGAGTGAACAGAAATTAAACAAAAAATAAAAATTTAACTGGACCTAGAAAATTTTGAGCTTAAAAAATTAAATTAATTTTTTTTCAAAATTACCAGACGAGAGTTTGATAGAGAATTTTAAAAACCACTTTTAAAAATGCGAGTCGCATCCCGGATGACGGCCGAAAGTGTGGCCAAAATACGTCGGTAACAAAATTCAATCAGACAAGTGAGTAAAATTTCTTAAAAGTATTTTTGCTTTTTTTGAATAGATAAATGATTAATGAAATTATCTAAATGCATTACAATTTTGTGCTTGCAGCCTCACAGACGTCAACGAAAAGTGAAACTACTGCATTAGACACACTGCTGCTGCTACATTGAGAGTTGCCTATCCTTGGAAGTAATAGATACACTTCTTAATCATGCATTCAGGTTTGCATGGCCGCGTGCATGAAAAACAGAAAGGCTGATAATACTGGTAATGTCAGCTCGCAATTACAATGATATTTTTTCGAAAATCGCATTAAAATTCGCGGTGTTTTATGATAAACTGCAACAACTGGTGAATGAAAGATAAAAAAGGAGATCAGAGCTTGGTTAAATTCGGGAAAAAAGGTTTTTAATATGGGATGGCCGGTTTGAAAAATGGGAGGGTTCTGCACTCCTGTTACTAATATCCATCAATTTTTAAGACTCACTTACTAACAGTTCCTGCTGCAAGAAAATGATTCACCGATACCAGAGTTGCGCTTGAGTAATATTGGAGTAAGATACATTAGAAAGACTAAAAAAGTTATTGTTACTTCGCTGATGTAATAAAACAAGTCCATAAATGCACCTCCAAAATTTTTTGTCCATTGAAATTCACAAAATTCTCTTAGGTTACTAAACTTATTGGAGAATGAGAAAAAATATATAATTAACGGCTCACTTGCACATTCTTTTTGATAAAGGAGCCGCGATTATCCCTGAAGATGGGCGGCATGCTCAAAACCCGTCCAGAAAAATTGTATTATAAATAATGTGTAAGTGAGTTGTTAATTATATATTATTTCTTATTCATTTTTTAATCTATCTTGTGCAGTCTGTTACATTCCTCTATACTTTCTTATTACTGGAGAGTGCTTGACACATGATAAGATGGAAAATCAACAAGAGCAGAGCGCCAAGGAGCGCTATGTAAACAGCTTTTATGTATGTAAATCAACGAAGACTTAAATGTAGAGAGAAGAATGTTGCTCGTCTTGAGACAATAGAGACTTACCTATCAGAATCACAGCCGTTTCGGGCAATTATCAATTTCAATTTAGACAGTCCACCTACTGGAACTCTATCACTGCCTGTTGCAAATTGAAGTAGTTTTCTTTGACTTTCCAAAGGAAGTGCATGAACTATTTCCCAAAAGTCTTTAATAATTTGCGTCTCACTGGTATAGCCACCATCATATTCCGTGGCTTCTTCTAATTCGTTCATATTGAAACTCTGTAAAAAGAAGGACATAATTTAGGGAGAGCTTAAGTGCTATAAAATACAAAAAAAAAACTTGAAAACCAAAGGCTACATGCATGTAAAATGAAACTTTCTGGGAAAAATTCTGTAGCTGTATACAAATTTCCGCTAAATTGTAGAACGACACATGAGCATACAGGATGTTTTGTCAATCTTTATTCCACAGAACGTGTTTTGATCCTCCTAGACAAATATTATCTAGGTCTCCAGCTTGACTTGTTATTCCTCTTGGAAAATTTGATTACCATTCTAATTAATTTCAATCTACAAGCAGGGTAACTACTGTTTACTTCTTGAATGCTATATAATTTGGAATTAAAACTCTAAACAGGCAGACATAGTATTGATGAGATAGTATTGCTTTACCTTGCTACCGCAAATTAGCTGTTCTACTTCCTCTGGTCTGAAAAGAAGATGAAGGGGCGATTCATCTGTCACCATTTCGAAACCACGTCTAAAGGCTTTAAACTGTTTGTCCACTGATGTATTGAGAAGGAAATCAGAATAGAGATCAACAAATTCCTGGAAGAAAAAAGAAAATCAGTTTTGAGATACATATTAAGCACATTCACAAGACAGAATAAGAGCCTAATAATCACAAGAAGAAACCGGATGACTAAACTCATTTTCCATACAATTGTGCAAGTTTATATCTGCGATGAACAACTGTCAATGTTAACACTTGGTGATTCTCTTCAAAACTCACTAGATACAATGTAAATTATGCATTGTGCGGCTGTGCAGTTTCGATCTCTTTTAATTGAAGGATATTTAATTCAGTGCAAATTAGATGAAAATCAAATATAAAAAAAATTTCTTAGGAGAAATGTATCGCTTCATCATCGAAGACCATGCTCTTGAGTTAAGGGGATACTAACGGTAAAGCTCTCAAACCACGTATCTCGTTTGCAGCGTTTTAAAATCTTCTTGGAATCCACTCCCCTGCCCGGCTTTATATTTTATTTTCTTTGCAGGGAACAAACCGACGTATAATTCCTTGAGATTTTTCCACAATTTTTCTCGCATAGAGAAGAAAAATCATGGAAGTTTTGGGAAGTTGTGTTCCACTTAAAAAATACAGTATGACAAGAAGTCTGCAACGTAGCAAACCAAGATAAATGGTTTGGGAGTTTCACAATCTATATGCTCCCTAATGTTTTACATTTCAGTGCCAAAGAGGCCAAGACTGACATTCTGAGACAGTTTCAGTCTTTTCAAAAGGTGTATGGATATAAGTAGAACAGATAGTAGATATAAGATAGTAGATATAAGTAGTGTATAGTAGATATAAGTAGGTGTATAGGTTAGTAGAAGGAAAAAAACCAGCAGCCGGATTGTTGAAATTTATATCGGCACGACAAGAATCGAAGATCAATAAATTAAATGGCGCAGATAGGGCTATGTCTTATCTTGCCAACATGGCAAATTAAAGTTTCAACAATCAGGCTGTAGGAGTAGAGTTCACTCACTTTCTTATTAATTTGATTAACATAAATCTGATCTCCGTTTTCTTTCAAATCATGATGTAAAACAGATCCAAAAGCATCTTCATAACAAATCCTGAAAGTCTGCATGAATGTGTCCTGCATATCATCGTCTTCGTGATCTAACATTGATTTTAAACCGGAGTACAGGGACTGAAACAAATTACAATCATACACTTTTAGAAGGGATAACTTTCTGATGATAGACGTCATGTTAAAAAAAATAGGTTTCCAACCTCAAATAAAAATTATACTTTTAAAATGAAATTTTGCAACAGTCCTAACAGCGATAATGAATCGAAAACGAATGGATTGATTTGGTGATGAGAGTTTTCTGTTCTTTGCTTCCTCTCAATTCATGGCCTCTCCTCAGAACAGGCTAAAACTTTGTTGCCCTCTAGATAAAGTCATGTCGTCACCTTCCAAGCAAAGTATCACAAGCGCCATGCGACGTTTAAACATTTCCGCCGCCATTATATTTTTTTACAGAGAAATTGTTCAACGAAGCTGTCCGAAAATTTCAATGAATTTTCTTTGTGCGGCCGATAAAATTTAGTGAAATTTGCAAACAGATTCAACCAACAATTTCTCAGTAAAGAAATAAAATGGCGGCGGAAATTTTTAAACGTCGCATGGCGCTTGTGATACTTTGCCTGGAAGGTGACGATGTAGTGCTTCAGTTGACTGCAACTTTATCTTCCCAAAACCGTCTTCCTAAATTTTAGCTAAAGACTCTGGTGATGGGAAATGCTGGTGTCTTATTGCAATGCTTGATAATTAAGGAATTACTGTTTTAAGATGGAGGGTTGGCAAAATGTTTTGCTTCTGCTAAAGTTTTTCATTTAGAGGCAAGAACACGTCAGAGTCAACGAACCTGATCAGTAATAATTTGGCTCTGAATAGACTGCCCTGAAATAAATGGCTTTGTTCCAAAATATTGTGTAAAAATTAAATTGAGGATGAAACTCATGAAAACCCTATTAATTCTCATTGGTACAAATCATAATTATCATCACAAAAAATAATTTTCTGCATGACTTAAAGGTTAAACGGCTGCCCTGTATTGTATAATACTCACCTTGTTGAAATCTTCTAAATCGTAGTAAGTCCCTTTCTTCCCCATCAGTTTTCTGTACACAACCATTGGAAAATGGACATCTAATATAACATTGTTGTAAATCGCTAAACCGAGCACAATGCCGATTAAGGTGAACTGTGCATCACTTTCAAAAGATGTTGTGTTGAACCACATAGTGCGCGTTTCAGGTTGAAGAGTGAACATACCTGTTGAATAGAATAATTTTTTGTTAGTAAAATTATGGTAAATGGTAATGAATCAGCTCAAAAGACTTGCAAATCTTCAAAACAAAATTTTACCTATGACCTATTCATAAGGTCCTCCCAGAAGGACTTCGATCCTTTATCATTTTACACTTTCGAAAAAAAAAGAAGACAGGTTCAGGGCTTACGTTATGGAAGTAAGTAATTTATTACCTTCATGTCTAATTTTTCATTAAGCAGACCTTAATCCCCCCTCCTATTGGTTAACTGCAAACTTAAAAAATAGTAGAATTGTCTCAGGCAAAAATTTTACATCTTTAAATACTCATGAGAACGTATTTGGTTACATGCAATTTGCAGGCAACTTACCGTAATCAGGGTTGAAAATTTCTTCCACTATGAGTTGGAAAAATTCCTTAGAAACACCTCCTTCATCGATACCTTGTTCTCCCTCAAATTCCACAACAAGTTGTTTCTTTAGATTTTTTGGATTTTCTGCTGCTATCATTTCAAGCTGAAAATGAAATATTTTATGCTGTAAAAACTTAACCCAGAAATGGAGAAAAAAAATAGCTGCAGTATCTTATAGAAATTTGTATGCATCCATGCAAAGGTACAATAAAAGTTTTTGAACCAAAACAATTTATCAACACAAGTTTTTTCGAAAGATTGGATCAACAATTCAACACTGGTTTTAGGAAAATGTTAAAAAGAGGCCTAAACCAGGTGAAACAAAAGCACACAATCAGCAAACAATATCTTCAATGGGCCTGTTGCAAACTTTTGCTAGAGCAGAATGAAGAGTTGTTTCTTATAGATAATGCCTCAAAAATCACGATGAGCGCATCGGCAAAGTCTGAAATGCACTCATAAATTCACAATCTGCGTAAGAAAATTGCGTTATTTTGAGCTTCCCGCTTCAAAAACGATACCACTGCACAGGTGAACATTTTGTTAGAGGAGTCGCTCCATCGTCGGCAATATTCATCATGGCCGACACTTGCGCAGTTCCTCGCGTAATTCGAGGAGAGTTCAAGGTCAATTAAGGCGGGCGAGGAAAATATGAACGTAAACACGCCGATTGTTATGTGGTTTAATCCTGTTCAGGTGTTATCTCGTCCCATCACACGTGTTTTGGCGGACTGGCGTCGGCCATGATGAGTATTGCCGCCAATGGAACGACTCCTCTAACAAAATGTTCACCTGTACCGTAGTACCGTTTTCGAAGCGGGAAGCTCAAAAAACCGCAAATTTCTTACGCAGATTGTGAAGTTATGAGTGAATTTCAGACTTTGCCGATGCGCTCATCGTGATTTTTAGGGCATTATCTGTAAGAAACAACTCTTAGTTTTGCTCTAGCAAAAGTTTGCAACAGGCCCATTGATCTTGATTCTAATTCAATATTTGAGCCAGCTTTCCTTCAAATTACTTGATCCAAAGTTAACAAATGCATTATTATAAAAAAGGAAGCTTAATACTTTCCACTAACATTTTTCAAATAAGAACATGCTACAGGTTTTAAATTGAAATTTTGTTCACTAAGGTAAACCCATTGCACAGTAACAAAAAGTAAAAATTGTATCTTCTATACTTAGTCAAATATAATGAATAACCAAAAAAAAATACAAACCAACATGCTAAGAAAAGGATATCGATAAAAAAATAAAAAAAAACGGGGGGCAAAATATTTAACTCTAATGGGTTCAACCATCACAAATATTTTTTTATTTCTTTTTTCCATTTTTTTCTACCTACCTCTCACTAAGTCAGAGCTGACAATAATTGATTATACATACCTCAACGAGCGCATCTTTTATGATGTGATCTCTCCTAACTTTCAGCCTTAAATAAGGGTTGGTTGGTGTTCCAACAACAGTTCGAAGCAAACTTATGCGCCTTTCACTATACATTCGAATGCGATTATCATAATACAATCCCAGCGTTTTAGTTGCAGGAGTTAAAATGAAGGAATAGTGCATGAAACTAAATTTTTTAGAAGTCATCCCGAACACTAGGCCAGAACCACTTGATTCTTTGGAGCTTTTGTAATTTGCGAAGTCTTTGTCCATTTCAACAACATCGCTAAGCGGCTCATTGTAAAACTCGGAGAAGGGTATAAAAGGTGTTCGAGCATCCAGGACGTCAATCTGCAGAAAAAATTAGAGGCATGTAAGTACTGTTATACCCTTAAAATCCTTTGAGTGGCTGTAGAGACACATACTTTGAGAATAATGAATAAAAAAAACTCCACTTACACATATTTCCATTTATTTACAAAAAACTATCCTATTATTGTGCTAGGCACAAAGCTCCTCAACAGTACTCTTGCTGAATGTCTATTGTACCTTCTCATTTAAATTCCTTACTTTTTTAATTATCTTTCTCCGTTTTCGCTTACTTACCCAACAATGGGCCTGTTGCAAACTTTTGCTATATCAAAACTAAGATTTGTTTCTTATAGATAATGCCTCAAAAATCACGATGAGCGCATTGGCAAAGTCTGAAATGCACTCATAACTTCACAATCTGCGTAAGAAATTTGTGGTTTTTTGAGCTTCCCGCTTCAAAAACGATACTACGGCACAGGTGAACATTTTGTTAGAGGAGGCGTTCCATCGTCGGCAATATTCATCATGGCCGACGCCAGTTCGCCAAAACACGTATGATGAGACGAGATAACACCTGAACAGCATTAGACCAGATAACAATAGGCGTGTTTACGTTCATATTTTCCTCGCCCGCCTTGATTGACCCTGAACTCACCTCGAATTACGCGCGGAACTGCGGAAACGTCGGCCATGATGAACATTGCCGACGATGGAACGACTCCTCTAACAAAATGTTCACCTGTGCCGTGGTATCGTTTTTGAAGCGGGAAGCTCAAAAAAACGCAAATTTCTTACGCAGATTGTGAATTTATGAGTGCATTTCAGACTTTGCCAATGCGCCCATCGTGATTTTTGAGGCATCATCTGTAGGAAACAACTCTTATATTTGCTCTAGCAAAAGTTTGCAACAGGCCCATTCACTTTTCAGGGGGTCTCTAAAAATCTTTGCTTCTTCATTGCCTTTTCCTTACTTTTCCTTTGCCTTGCATGCATTTTAAACAATGAAAAGAATAAAATGTTTTACTCAGACACATGAATAGATAAAGTTTTCAACATAAGCCATGAGCATTATTATCAAGACTCCCCGTGATCTTCAATATTCAGCAAGGAAATTTGTTAAAATGAATTTAGTAAAATGAATGGCAGGAAATTCTAGAGGATCAAAAACGAACAAGAACTTACATTCAGTTCTTCACCCAGAGGATCTTTGTCGGCCGGACACGTACAGCCCCTTTTTGCACTAATAAAACCATAGAATAAGGAATCTTCAGAAATAGGACAGTCTGACAAATCTTCTTCTCGTAGCTCAGGAGAATCTAATTCACCGGCCAACAGGTTTGCGAAGTAAAGGATCTGCAAATACAGAAAAAAATGTACTTGTAAAATTGTAAATTGTGCTTCTACTAGATAAGTGACAAGTATTAAAATAATAAGAAAAATATAATAACCAAACAGTTAGGAGAGGCGCGCATCTGCAAAGAACACATGCGATAAAATTATGAATGCGACTACCCCAAAACTATAAGCTTGAATGGCGGGAGACCAAGATTTGACCAAAACTGAGATGTCGCAATCTATAAGCACAGTATTTCCTACTTTAGACAGGATTCGATCTTTAAAAATTTGAAAAACCTTCTTCTACGCCAATTTTCAATTAAATGTGGGCATAAGGAATTAGTTCCATTTAAATTTAGGAACTATAAAGCGGAGAGTTAAAAAAAATGTATGCAGTTTCATGTAAAAATATTGAAAAGATTCTTACTTTCATAACTTTAGTAGCTGCTGTAATGGCTTCATCATCCTGAACAAAATATTCACTGGTGAATGTGCCCATGACAACTTTTGAGGAGACTAGCTGTTGTAAAGCTTCGAGGATATTTTTTAGCCTCGGTTTACTGTGCCTGGCCCAGACTCTGGCTAATCTTGACTGGGCGGCCAGCGGTAGGAGACTAGCGACAGTGCACAACTTGGGAAGAGCTGTCTCTAGATACTCACACCTTTCTAACATCGGTATTTCAAATACGATCACAAAAACCTGCACCAGCATATCCAAGTTGCATGAATTTCCACACTTCCCACACATTTGCAGGTCAATGGATATTTGATCTGAAAAAAAAAAGAGGTAAATTTCTTAGGGTACAAGTTAAAGTTCCAGACAGGAATAAAGAGCTTTATTTATACAATGAGAGCAAGTGACATTACTTTTTTGTCTTTTTCTTTTAAATTCAATTCAATACTTGAATAATTAAATTCCCATGAAGTAATATTCAAAATCTCACTTGATTCATCCTTACTTTCTATTTCATAGCTAGAAAATTATTCAGAACCCATTCTGAAAGAAGAGAACGCTACTTGTAGGAATTGTAGGATTTTTAATCAGCCATCATTTAGTGAGTGTGTTTCTATTTAATCATGAAATCTGATGGCAAAAACTTCTCCAATTCAATACGAAATTACAAATGAGAAAACTTTGCAAGAAAACTGAACCATTGGATCCTACAATTGCACAAAAAAAACCCCTTAAAATTAGGGCTGTGCGAATGTGGTTTTTTTTATGTCGAATCGAATCGAATATTATGAAAAAGTTTCAAATTCGAATCGAATATTTATAGTTTTTACCTGTTTTTGACCAAAACCAACCTCTGTGTTGGTCGAAATAAAAATTGAATAAATAATTTTGGCGCGTTTACGTAGTATACCGCCTTTGCGATCGTTTCGACCCCCCACTCGGGATATATTGGGATTTATAATAGGTACCGGTGATTTGGATATTTTAGCCCCAAAATTACCTTTAAATCGACTGTATCTTTCAGGAGTTCGACAGAATTTTTCCTTTCTTTGCTTAAATTATTACGTAGCACTTTTCTTTAAAAATCTGATAAGATATTGCTGGGGGCAGATCAAAAAACTTAAACTCGTTCGAATGGCTTTCTACATTCACAAAACACGGTCTCGTCAAAGTGCGTCGTGTGAAGTGTTGGATCGTATGAATTCTCTTGTTGTGCTACTTGCCTATTTTGAAATCTCTGTAAATGAAAACTAAAGGGAATGATATGTGTGAGTTAATGACGCGCCTTATCAACACATTGTGTTGGAATTCACTGCTTGTTTTTCTTTCTAACTTTCAAATTTTGATTGAAGAAATTACTATTACGGATAAAAAGATCAAGAATTAATCAATTCATTTAATTATAAAATGGTTTTGCGAACATTTTGATTTGCTGGGGAAAGAAAAGAAGGGAGAGAAAATTGTTTCCTTTCAGGACGACCAATTGATTGAACAGTCGTGGAACTGTAAAACTGCTTCTTACTGTCCGAAAATGCATTTTATTCAGTTTTACTCCACATCAATGCTGATCTTGTAAAGACAGTCTAGCAACATTGGAAAGACCGGGGTGCCGCGCAAGGCAGAGAAGGATAGGTTATGGAGGTTAGTACATTCGCCCATTTGTATGCTATGTTGATGACGTATTAGGTGGAACTCAAGTGGCGTGAATTTTGAATTGATCCGTCTTAAGCGAGTGCCGTGCGCTGCATGAACCAATGAAACGTTGGCCTTTGTTTTCCTAACCTCAAAACAAGTAGTTTGAATTTGGTTTGAGCTGCGCGCCATATCAAGTTCTTACTAGTACGTCATCAATATGGCCGGATGTACGAATATTCGGTGTTTTTTGTTGGATATTCGAAGTTTAGTCAATGTTGTCGAATAATTCGCTTATTCGGGGTTTCTAGGTTCGAGTTCGAATCGAATATCGGAAAAATTATTCGAACTCGAATATTCGCACAGCCCTACTTAAAATTGATTGTTTGGAATATCAATTCTAGCTTCTACATACAGAGTTTTATTTTTCATTTGTCTTCTTTCAACATTTAAGAGATTTTTTTACCATGATTCAATTCTGTTTTTCCTCTTTTACTATCTAGACAAACGATAATGTGATTTGTTCCTTTCAACAGTCAAATGTGAGGCATTCACATTTACAAAAACAAGGAAAAAAGCATTCATATCAATTTCCCTTACGATAAGTGAATTTCCGTCTATCGCCTACAACATAAGAAGAAACTAAATTACCTGCCAAGGTCAAAAGTGCTCGGACAAAAGCATCTTCAAACTCAGAGGCAGGAACAGATGATAGCTCTTTGTATGCTCGTCTCAATGATGCAATATCAACAGCTAAATAATCAGAACATGATTCTATTTCTCCTTTCCCGACAGCCACGCTATCCTGGTCTTTCTCCATTTCACCTTCCAGCTCTCGAACCTTAAAAAAGAAAAAAAGAAAATTAAATGCAGTTCCATAAAAATTCATCATGCAAATACTAAAAAATGTTAAAGTTGTCTCAGCAATAAAGAATATTCTACGATCAAGTTTCCAAGAAATAGATTGAGAGCAAATCCGCTGAAATAAACTGAGCATTACGTTATTCTTGATTTATTAATTTATGGTTGATCTGAAGAACAATCAAAATTTAAAATACTAGCCAACTGCTTTCTCCTGGTAGTTAAAGCTAAGGAATGCATCTGTGATTTAGAGGGAATTCGTGCAGATCTAAATATGTGCATATTTCAATTGAAAATCAAGCTCTAAATTCTTTGATGATCCTCTTTATATGGAATTCAATGATAATGACTTTTCAAATTGGGCAAGTATCATTTTTTCTTCTATATGTTCCTGAGCTCCAAGCAGCATACACACACTGGGAGGAAGAGGAATTAGTGATAAAATACTTCCAATAAATTTGGCATTCTTCCAATGTCAAGCGTAACAAATATAGCTCAGACAACCTAGGAAAGAGTCAAATACATGTTTTACAACTTTGACCTTAAATCTTCACCCATGATGTTGAATGTTTCCTGGCTTGCTCAGATAATACTGAATGGCTCAAAGGCTCATTTTTTTTATATTCCTTTTTTAATCGATTCATGATCTTCAATCGATTGCAGAACCGATGAACCTTTGTATATTCTAGGATCAGTTGGATTTCATTTGAAAATCTCCTACACTATCAAGCACTACTGCCATGCTGAGGAAAAATGCTGTATGAACTTTCAGACGTTGCAATATTTTCTGCGATAGAAAACGAATTTACGTGGATAATTCTGTGTGTCGTTATTTCAGTTTTATGGACGCTTGTTTGCAATTTAATCTAATTATCTGAAAAATTCAAGGAAAAATATGCTTGAATTTACTATTTACTTTTGTCAGGAAAAATTACACTGCAACATTTGATGCTAATACGGCGTTTTTCCTTTTTTTTCTTTTAAAGAAGCCTTTCATCTATTACATGATCAGATATTAATTAAAAGTCTCCGGTAAATATACCATCTTATTCATAATTTGTGAGGCTCAATTGTTATTTGAACTGCTTTTACCTCTTCCTTCTTCAAATTAGGGTACAGTTCTGATTTGGCTGGCTCCGAATCAGACTTCAAGAAGCTTTGATACAAACATTCCGGCTCAGAGAAAACTTGATATAATGACGCTCGGAGGGCTGAGTATGAATTTGTTTCTTTGCAAGTTTCCAATATATCATGAAGGATTTTTTCGGTCAAGTATTTTTTTTCTGTAACAAGAAAGCAAACATTCTGATTACGTATAAACATTAAGAAGCAATGTTTTATAAAAAAAAAGAAAGAAAGAAAAAAAAAAGAAAGTCAGGGGACTCTCATAACGAGAACACAAGGGACCAGCTGATTTCGTCAATATGGAGAGATTCTCGTTATAACCATAGTCGATAATTAATATGGGAAGTTCAAGGAACCGACTGGTTTCCTTGTTACAGAGAGATTCTTGTTATAACTATCGTCGTTACAGAGAGAAAATACTGTATCTCATGTTTTACAATCTTACTAAAATATTCTTAGAAATGTGAAAAAAAAACTTTTCTCAACATTACGATCAAATCATCATTCGTTCCTGGATAGATTTCAGAAAAACTCTGTCATTTAGCTTTTGCCTTTGCAATGCCTAGAACATGTTCATTTGCCTTAAAGTAGTACCTTCACTCAGTGACAGAGGCCCCAATCAGATGTACCATAAAAGCAGAATAGTTAAAAATACATGAAAACTACATATTTGTATGTGCAGAAAAAATGAAGAAAACAGAAAAGAATTCAGAAAAACAAGAAAAAAAAGTGCAGTTGTCCCTTATTGTCGCGTTCAATATGTGATGAGTAGATAATCTAGGTATTACTTACTATACTTGCGTGCTCATTAGATCTCAGTTTGTGAGTTCTGTCTCAAGACGAAAGGAATGAGTTAGGTAAAAAGTTAAAGTAGTAAGAGATATTTGAATACCTTGAAAGCTTCGCTGCTACCCCTAGGATTCAGAATTGAAACAACTTTTTAGAGAGCAATTATAAATGCTAATGCTATGGAGGATTGGCCTAGCAGAAATCCCCAATTCTTTAAGCATTGCAGCTTCAAAAAGATTGAAAAACCATCCCCACAATTTTCTGTTTTCCTTCAACTTTGCAGATCCTACACCACCCTCAGAACTTTTCCTTGACAGCCTTTTTTACCCATGCCATTTTCTGGTGTCTGTTTTTTCAATTATTTGGGCTATTTTTGGGTATTAAATATTCTTTCCTTAAATGCAATGTTGAAGGATCAATGAAAGTCTTGGATGATCTTTGGGGCCGTTCAAGTTTTACGTAACGCACTCAGGGGAGGGGAGGGGTTTCAGCCAGCATTACAGTGCGTTTCAAGGAGAAGAGGGGGGGGGGGTATCAAGCCTAGCATTAGGTAACAAATCCGAACCGGCAGTAAAACAACTTAGAAAAAACCCTGCAAAAAATTGGAAATACTGCCCTTCCCCGGTGAATTTTTTTTTAAAATTGCGGGTGGGGGGAGGGAGGTCAGGCCAGTGTTATGTAATTCATAAGGGGGGTGTAGGGCTGTGTTACGGAAACTTTGCAAGGGGAGAGGCGGGGTTAAAAAATCGGAGATAGAACGTTATGAAATACTTGAACGGTCCCTTTCTGAAGACACTTTGCAAAATAGTGTTCTATTAAAAATGACCTTGAACTTACTAGTGCTTGAAGATGCATTGTAAGGCTTATTGGTGCAGTCCTTGTCAGAGACAGATGGTGAAGTTGTTTTGGTTTGTGTCTTTGTGGTGGGCGTATTCGAGGACGTTGTCGGAGTCAAAGATTCTCCAACCTCAAGCTCACTTGAAGCAGAAGGAACTTTTTTCTCGCTGGAGCTGGCAGACTCGATAACATTTGATAATGAGGAGACAAATGATTCAGGCGTGAGGTCTCCTGCCTCTTGAGTTCTAGGAATTTTTGCCGGGTGATACTCGCACAGAGGAGAGTCTTCTTTGAATAATTCAAGAGCTAAAACAGCAGCTTGGTTCGGCTTCAATGATGGAGCCTGAAAAGAGAGAGGTAAAGTGTCTTTATTTTCTGCTAAAACATGATGGACAGTGCTCAAGATTAAGGAAAAAAATCATTAGTTCCGACTGGATTGAAAATTCTATAAACGCATTAGCATCTAGCAGTACAGAAGAAAGGAGTGTCTAGGAGTGTCCCTTCATAGTCCTTTTTCTTGTAACTTTCTTTCTTTTTAGCAGTTTGTATCATATTTAGTTACTAAGCTACACTTATAGGCGTTTGCTTTAGAGTAGTCCCCAGTGCTGAAGTTGTATTTCTGTTAATAGGTATGTTTTTTTAGATAGATAAATAAATAAATACTAAAAATTTTGCCAATCCTTTAAACTTACTTTTCCACTAGAAGCACAAAATTTGTTGCTGCAGTTTTCATTGCCACAACCATCTGTAAGCTGATAGAAGTAGCGTTCAATTCTTTTCGCGGCAGCAGCTCGTTTCATGGTATCTGGCTCTCCGTTATTGGACTGGAATACCTCTTCCTCAGGCGAGAGAGCAAGGCTCGAAGATGACAACTGCGCAAGAGCAGAAGTGTTGCTGAAAGAAAGGAAATAAGGTTAGTTAGACACCAACAATGAGAGGGAGTAATTTCCAGTCTTCAAGCGGCTGTTAAAATACTAGTAAATAAAGGTTGGTTCTGATTCTTCAAAAGATACGAAGATGCTGTAAAGCAGAGAACTCTGCAGCTATGTACTGGATAGAGAACATTTATTCTTACTGCAGAGCAACTGAGACATGAAATAGGATAACACGAAATGTGACTATTGCATTGATTCCTTCAAAGAAACAGAAATCAGTTACTAGTCAAGAATTCTTAAGGTCACATACAAAACATGGGGAGGGCGGCTGATGCTAAGTTTCCAAAGAAATATCCAGGGAAAGAAGAGAAAAATTATGACACATCACTTATCTATTCAGATTTCACTTACGGAGAGTCACTAGAATAAAATAATAATCACACTACCACCAAGTAGATTCCAAAGGAGCGAAACATTGTTCAGATACGATGGCTTTAAGTTTTGAGTAAATTTCTCATGCTTACAATTTGCATGAGCAAAACTTATGTTTCCCATCAAATTGTTCCTGTCATGCCTACTGAACACCCACGAGCTACAACATACTGAATCCATCGTCACTCAGTGTAGGACATGAACATACTCTACAAGAACGTGCATAACAAACAATGGCTGAGGAAGATACCGAGGTAACTTTGGATTAGCAAAGGTAAATTGAGTTACGCTCATGAACAGAATATGAAATTAAGAGCGACCCATAGCATAAGATTGATTGAATGGAAGTGATTCAAACGGTAGTCGTAGCTATCATAACCTCTAAGGCATTCCCTGATAACTACATTGGCCTCGAGATAAAACAGATGCTTCTCTACATTAAAATTAATGATAAGAACTAGTGTGTAGTTGTGGCCTGAAAAGAAGTGCTCATTCTAGATGAAACGAAATTTCCAGAAATCAAATAATAAACAGAAGATGATACAACATGAGCTGGAAAAAAATCTTGATTTTACCTTGAGCCTTCGCTGTCCTGTTTTTTATTTTCGGGGTTCATAGAATACTTAAAAGTATAACACGTACAAATGCTACTGAGTTTTAAAGGTCATGGGCCGGATACACGACAAAAAACACTCAAACTTCGTTCACTTTGTGTTTTTCTACACTAAAAACTACAAGAGATTGTGTGCTATTCCTATTCCTATCGTGAGTCACAATGGCGATCGTGGGGAGATGAAAGTGGGGCCGGAGGGGGGGAGGGAGAGCTCTAGAAAATCGACGAGGGGTACGGCCAGTTGTTTATGTTGTTGTGCCAGTTGTGACAACCTGAAGGTAGCCAAAACAGTCCAAGCGCAGTAATTTCAAAAGGGTCGATTTGCTCTTTAATCTGTTCGCAAAGGCCTTTACAAGAAAACGATGTTTCTAGGAATATTCCCACGGCTTCAAGTCCTGTCTTCTTGCTATATTTTCCTCAAAATTTTGATGCAAAATTTTCTCTCTCTGTAGTGCTTTTGAGGTGGTAATAAGAGCAAACATGCAAAGAGGGAAATTTGAATATGTGATATTTACGAGCTACTAGCTACATGCCTTCAGTTATTTCGGATCTGAATGAACCAAATTGTCAGAGGATTCGCTCACTGCAGAAGCACGAAGCAAAAACCAAGTATTCGAAAGCTGTTTTTTGCAGGTGGGAAATTTTATCCAAAAATGAGAGAGATCACAAAAGCAGAGAGGGCAAGGTAGCTGAGTCTTGATACGGCCAAGAGATCCACCGCGCAGAACTGCTGAAGTTCCTCATGAACTCTTTGACTCGATTTCCTGGCAACGCCGCGCCATAGAAATTTGCCTCTGATATCGTCCCCGAGGCAGGCATAGACGCAGCGTTGAGCCCACATCTCTGTAAGCGAGGAAAGTTGTACAAAAATGAAAAATTCGCGGATTTTATGCAAAGGGGAGGGGTAAGGGGGGGTTAAAGATTTACAGCCGATTTTGTGTTGTAGGTACAGCCCGGAAAAAACATCTCCGGAATAAATAGTTTTGTGCATTTTGGGCTAGCACCACACCTTCATGCGAAAAAGTTGTATCGCATGTTATAAAAGTAAAAGCAGCGTTGAATAAGCTACCTACCAAATCACGCAGGCGTTACATGGACTAAATTCTTGGCGTCAAAATCGAAAGTTCGCCGATCGAGCCGAAAGCAAGCTTAGCCGCTTGGAAATGACCCGCTAAGTGCGATTTTCCAGTGAGAAAAGCTGCGCGAGTCCCGCGCTTCGAGCTATCGGCTGAAAACGCTCGGGAATAAGAGTCAAAAATTGGTCTGAAAAGCTCGTGACCTGTTTGACCTTTGACCAGTTTTTGACTGTTTCTCGGCTCAGGAAGTCTCGCCGAGAGTCGAGACCGTGCGGAATCGATTCCACGCCTCCAAATACGTAGGATGCGACTGAAATTTCAAACATTTTTTCTAAGTCGAAACTCGAGAAAGATTGACATGGGTTCCAAAGACTAAATTTTTAGCATCAAAATCGAAAGTTCGCCGATCGGGCAGAAACCAAGTAAGCTCGCTTGGAAATGACCCGCTGAGTGGGATTTTTCAGTCGGAAAAGCTCCGAGAGTCCCTTGCTTCGAGCTATCCTTTGAAAACGCTCCAGAGAAAGAGTCAAAAATTGGTCTGAAAAGCTCGTTTTTGACCAGTTTTTGACTGTTCCTCGGCTCAGGAAGTCTCGACAAGAGTCGGAACCGTGTGGAATCGATTCTACGCCTCCAAATACGTAGGATGCGACTGAAATCTCGAATTTTTTTTCTCAGTCCAAAATCGAGGAAAATCGACAGAAGTAACATGAACTAAATTTTTAGCGTCGAAATCGAAAGTTCACAAATCGAGCCGAACGCAAGTTGTGCCGCTTGGAAATGACCCGCTGAGTGCGATTTTCTAGTCGGAAAAGCTCCGCGAGTCCCTCGCTTGATGAATGATGATTTCTGCCCTCGCAGAATGATTCTACGCCTCCAACCACGTAGGATACGACTGAAATTTCAAACGTTTTTTTCTCAGTCCAAACTCGAGTAAAATTGACATGGGTGATATGGACTAAATTTTTAGCATCAAAATCGAAAATTCGCTGATCGGGCAGAAACCAAGTAAGCTCGCTTGGAAATGACCCGCTGAGTGAGATTTTGGAGTCCGGAAAGCTCCGCGAGTCCCTCGCTTCGAGCTATCCGCGGAAGACGATCCAGAGAAAAAGTCAAAAAGTGGCCAGAAAAACTCGTATTTGACCAGTTTGCCTGAAGTCAACGAGACGCCTTCAAATGGCCGGGTATGCAAAATGACTGCCGTGACGCACGAATAGTGGTATCAGAATTTTACATTAAGTTTACGGATTGGTTTGAAGGCGCTCTTCTGTATCCATTATGAGTGGCCTTGTACAATGATGTTGACCAAAAACTTCATAATTTTGGGTGTTTAAATCGAGTTGCATATTGGGAAAATGCCGAGGAATATTATTTTGAAATAATATTAAGATTGTTTTTGGTATCTACGTTCTTTTTAAATGAAGAGAGCGCAGGCGGCTGGATCAGATTGTGTATTTTGAGTCGGTTGGTTCGGTCATCGTATTCTAAAGTGAAACTGAAAGAGTCGTCGTTTACAAGATCGCAACTCACTCAAAAGTGGTCGTGAATTTAAATAGTTTCGCACGGATAAAATGAGTTTTCTTTGATTAACTGTGAATAATCATAATTGAAGAAAAAGTACTTTGTCCACTAGTCCATTAGGAAAGCGTAAAGCATGGATGAATGGAGCATCGATGACCAACTAAATCTTATCTGATAAGGAAATTTATATGTGAAACCCTTTTTTCCGTCTTTAAATGATCCAAATCCACCAACAAGTTTAAAACACTAAGTGCAAAAATGCGAATCTACTGATGAAGGGTCGATTCTTAGTGCCAAAAACGCGAATCTCGGCATTTCTGCCGTATTTTCTAACAGTTCGAGAAATTATTGAAACTGCTGATGGAGTTTGAAAAAACATCTTATTATTGCCATCCTCAAGAATTATTAATAAGAAGGGTAGAAGGTTAATCCCTTCTGCCGACAATAAAGAGGAATGCAGACAGTTTTTTTACTCTCCTGGAAAATTGTGTTTTCCGAGATTCGCACTTCTGCACTTTCACCATCTATAAAGTGCTTTAGTATCGTTTCATTAACATTTCCACAATCGCCGGCAAATTGCAACCTATTCGTGTTTAATCAACAAATTTAATCGTTTTAAAGTGAAAAAACGAGATTGGAAGTAGGGATTATTATGCTTTGAATTCAAACATACGTTAGCCCCTTCTTCTCGGATACATGGTGCCAGCTACCACACTCGCGAGTTTGTGATATGCCATTAATAATAATCGGTGTTAGGTTCGGTTAAGCAACTAAACTAACTCCTTGGCAAAGCGGAGAGGATCGCTGGATTTGAAGACGTAAAGAAATCTTTACTATATCGATGTTATCGTAATTACAATTTGACGAATTGACAAGTACGGAGCTTGCCAATTGCCGGCGATTGCTGACTCCCTGCGACTTATACACTGATAAATATTTCAGAGATAACAAGGCGCATACAGGCAGTTCTTAAAAAAATTGAGATAGTTTTAATTTCAAGTAAAACTAGTCTTGATGCATATTCCGTGAAAAATTTGCTCCCAAATTCCAATTTTTGAGCATCAAAATGTCAGTTTGAACTTTTATTCCGCCATAAGGATCCATGCATGTATAATTTCGAAACCTCAAACGCGTATTTCTCGAAATAGCAGAAACTGCACTTGTGCGCCATGTGCGCCTTGTCCTCCAAGCCTATCAATGGACCACTAGACAAGGTCCGAATTAAAGCAATCTGATACATGTTTCTTAACCAGAACTTCACGTAGAACACGATTCACACAACGAAAATTACTGAAACCAACTCCCAACGAAGATATTAACGTTTTTATTTCACATTGGTTACGAGGAATTTGAACTGCCCGCTCACAAGAAACTCAAAGCTCTACGTGAGTCAAATCGCCCACTACAACGGTTTCAGCAAGCTTCTCAATCGAGCAATGTTCATTTCCCATCATGTGTTGTTCAAACTATCAGCAATTTGCTATAGCTGAGCCAAAGCGTCAAGATTGAGGTTGCCAGATTTTTATATCGCAGAGACTGTCATGATAACGTGTAGCGCACGATGTGAATCACGTAGAGCATTGAGTTTTCATGAGCGGGTGGTTTGAATTCACGCATCAAGAATCATTAAATATCTTCGTAAGGAGTTGATTTTGGTAATTTTCGTTGTGCGCATCGTGTTCTACGTGAAATTTTAATTACGAAACATGTATCAGAATGCTGAAATTCGTACCTTGTCTAGTGGTCCATTATCTCGTGACGTTGACTCCTTTGGAGCTGAGCTTGCTTGGAATTGGCCCGCTGAGTTCGATTTTTGAGTCGTAAAAGCTCCGCGAGTCCCTCGCTACGAGTTATCCGCTGAAAACGCTCCGAAGAAAGAGACAAAAAGTGGTCCGAAAAGCTAGTTTTGGACCAATTTTTGACTGTTTCTTAGCTCAGGGAGCCTCGCCGAGTGTCGGGAGCGTGCGGAATCGATTCTAAGCCACCGACTACATAGGATGCGACTGAAATCTTGAAATTTTTTTCTCCGTCCCAAATCGAGAAAAATCGACACGGATAACATGGACTAAATTCGGTTCAAAATGGAAATTTCGCCGATAAGGTCGGAACCAAGCAAGCTCGCTTGGAATTGACCTGCTGAGTGAGATTTTCCAGTCGGGAAAGCTCCTCGAGTCCCTCGCTACGAGTTATCCGCTGAAAACGCTCTGAAGAAAGAGACAAAAAGTGGTACGAAAAGCTAGTTTTGGACCAATTTTTGACTGTTTCTTAGTTCAGGGAGCCTTGCCGAGAGTCGGGACCGTGCTAAATCGATTCTACGCTTCCAGCAACCTAGGATGCGACTGAAATCTTGAATATTTTTCTCCGTCCCAAATCGAGAAAAATCGACACAGATAACATGGACTAAATTTTTCGGGTCAAAATGGAAATTTCGCCGATAGGGTCGGAACCAAGTAAGTTCGCTTGGAATTGACCCTTGACCGATTTCTGTATCGAATGTGAGGTTTTTTTCCAAACGCTCTTCTGCTTTCATTTCTCTTAATTTTGCCGATTTTTGGGTTTAGAATGATTCTTTAGACTTATGCGCAGGGGCTATCGTCCTTTTTTTGCTGAAAATTCAAAATCTGCCGAGATTTTTTATCTAAAAGATAAGAAAAAGCAACAAAATTGCATCCAAAAATGGTTTACAAGGGGCGAGTCTATAGTACGTGTACACGTAAAATTGCTAAAAATCAAAATCTTGACTGATCCTTTTTTCGAAATACGCGATTTGAGATTTTCATAGTAAATGCAACTTTTCCACTGATTTTGATCCGATTTTTTATTTATTTGTACATTGAATCGGTGTTGATCGGTTAACAGTTTCATTTTTCGTTCGATTCATGTCGATCATACATACCCTCTTGTTACACGCACACTTCCTTTCATACCCTTTTTTTTTAACTGAAAAATTCGTCTTCAGCTGCGTCTGCGGCAATTGTTGTTACGAATATGTTGTGCGTGCTGGTTTCAGGTCATTACATACACGAATCTCTGAAGGCGTTGTATGTGCGAGAGCAATTCGCCTTCAGCTGCGTCTGCAGCAATTGTTGTTACAAATATGTTGTACGTGTTGGTTTCAGGTCATTACATACTCGACTCTCTGAAGGCGTTTTAATTGCGCAAGTGGCGTACCCTGTTGGAGAACTGGCGAATTGCTCTCGCACACAAAACGCCTTCAAAGAGTCGAGTATGTAACTACCTGAAACCAGCACGCACCGCATACTCGTAACAACAATTGCCGCAGACGCAGCAGAAGGCGAATTTTTCGGTTAAAAAACAGAGTATGAAGGGAAGTGTGCGAGTAAAGAGAGGGCATGTATTCGATCGACTTGATTCGAACAAAAAATAAAAACGTGAACCGATCAACACCGATTCAATGTACAAATAAATAAAAAGTGGATCAAGATCAGTAGAAAAGTTGCATTTACCTTGAAAATTTCAAAGCGCGTATTCCGAAAATAGCACTAGCTAAGATTTTGATTTTTCGCGATTTTAAGTGTGCATGTACCATGGACTCACCCCGAGCAAACCATTTTTGGGTACATTTTTGTCGCATTTTTTTTTTTTTTTTTTTTTTTTTTTTTTTTTTTTTTTTTTTTTTTTTTTTTTTGCTTCAAAACCACTGTGCCGGGACTCATGCGGAATTTGAGATACACCCTTACGCCAGGAGCAACGAATTGGACCAAGTTCAGCAGGAATTTACCAGTTACCATGCCGCATTTTGAAAAGAGAAGATTTTGAAGTAGTTTAATACAATTAGTCTTGCATCGTTTCCTGGCTAAAATTCAAGGTCGAGAAAACATTTTTAAGCCTGAAAGCACGTTAAACTTCACATTGAACATTACCTAAGTTTTATGAATAAATGAAACTTCAAACCTGAAACCTGGTTCAAACTGAAAGCGACTAGACGTAAGGTGAGGTTGGGTAACTGGGCGGTGGGGTAACTGGGCAGTGCCCTCTGTATTTCTACCAGATTAGTGCAAAAATTGTTTTCACTGTTGGCATACCTTCATTATGACGTAAACCATCTAGAACATGTAAACATAACTTCAAAAAAAAATTTTATGGTGAATGGTGAAGTGCCGAAAATTGGACAGCTTTTTTTTCAAAACAACGCCGGAGGTGGTCCCGAAAAGAGCCTCATATCTCACTCCCAGCAAGTATTTTATTCAACTTTGACAATTCTTCTTCATGTATGATGTATTTGTGTAATGCGTGAGTAATTACAACATAATTGGATGAAAATACTGGCTGCAAAGGGTTGATGCCCAGTTACCTTGAAAATTTTCCCTTTGTGGGGTAACTGGGCACCCACCCCAAGGTAACTGGGCAGGTGGCAGTGGTGGCACCTGCCCAGTTATTACGACATCATTCTTAACCACTTAAACATGTTTATATACATTCAAATGAAATTTTCTTAAACCTTCATGAGCAGGACATCACTTTCTGGCCAATGAGAATTAAAAATAATGCCCCCCTCAAAAATTAAGGGGGGGTAGTCCAGTTACCCCACGACGTTGGGTAACTGGGTGAAAAAAACGGGAAATTTTTTAAAATTTGTGGGAAAAAATTGAAAGATGAAATTCGACTTTTGACTCTTCCTACATTTAGACAAGGTGTTGTACTTACTAAAAAAAATTTAAAAGTAGCCTCCACTGTCAATATAATAATGATGGGAAAAAAATCATGAAGTTGAAATTTTGACATTTTTCTCCGAACTCCTGCCCAGTTACCCAACCTCACCTGATCTCTATTAAACGTGGCCGATTTTATGCGTAACGGCAAAACATGGGCTGCCAACAAGTAACCTCTCTGTAACAACGAAAATTTGATGGTAAATATTTTTTTTTTTTTTTTTTTTTTTTTTTTTTTTTTTTTTTTTTTTTTTTTTNAAGATGGAAAAACGACGCACACAAAGTGAAAATTTGTTCATCTCTCATAGTTATCGCAGGTTGACATTAACATCGATCTGTGTAGTAATGAACCCAAATAGACGGTGAAACGACGAGGCCACGTATCTCAGTTTGTAACGTTGCAGACTTCCTGTCATACATTATTTTATCATGAAAACCACTCAACGTCAATTTTTTAAAACCCCGGGATTTTTTGTCTGCGTGAAGAAAACTGTGTGGAAAATCCAAAGAATGAAAATGCTTTGCTCTCCGCCAAAAAGTAAAATGGGAGCGGAGATTTTTGAATACCGCAAACGCACAGTTCCGATTCTCGGCGAGACTTCCGAAGCCGAGAAACAGTCAAAATCTGGTCAAAAACGAGCTTTTCTGACCACTTTTTGACTCGTTCTCTGGAGCGTTTTAAGCGGATAGCTCTAAGCGAGGTACTCGCGGAGCTTTTCCGACTGGAAAATCGCACTGAGCGGGTCAATTCCAAGCGAGCTTCCCTGGTTTCGGCCCAATCCGCGAACATTCGCCTTTGACCCGAAAAATTTAGTCGATGTAATCCATATGTCGATTTTTCTCTTTTTTGGACTGAGAAAAAATTTCGGGATTTCAGTCGCATCCTTCGTATTTGCAGGCGTAGAAACGATTCCGCACGGTCCCCACTCTTGGCGAGACTTCCTGAGCCGGGAAAAGGTCATAAACTGGTCAAAAACAAGTTTTTCAGCCCAATTTTTGACTCTTTCTCTGGAGCGTTTCAGCGGATAGCTCAAAGCGAGGGACTTGCGGAGCTTTTTTGACTGGAAAATCGCACTCAGCGGGTCATTTCCAAGCGGCCTAAGTTGCTTTCGGCTCGATCGGCGAACTTTCGATTTTGAAGCTAAAATTTTAGTCCATGTAACGCCTGTCAATTTTCCTTGATTTTGGAGTGAGAAAAACAGTTCGAGATTTTAGTCGCATCCTACGTATTTGGAGGTGGGGGTACGAACCACGGACTAAATATTCGGGGTCAAAATTGAAAGTTCGCTGATCAGGCTGAAACC